>SNQJ01S0052373.1:68934-102605 GCA_010110895.2 Picea sitchensis
AGCAACATCCGGCGAGACTGCATTTATGCTTTTCTATCTCGTCCAGATTAACTGAGAAAAGTAACCATTATGGAGTCTTCTTTAAGCCCTTTTCAGAATCCTTAAAGATGAAAAGATTGTCGAGTGACCTTGTTTCTTCACACTCGTTAAATCGGTCCAGAAGAACGTTCCCTAAACAGGTCTCCTTTTAAGCCCTTTTCAAAACCTCTAAAAATGAGAAGATTGCCGAGCGATCTTGTGACCTTTCACACTCGTTAAACTGAAATTTGAAGTCACGTCTGTCCGGTGGTAGTTTACCCCTTTTTCAGTCCGGACAGTCAACTGTACGAACAAAGGTATACTCTATCGAATTCCCATTCTTTAGAAGAGTACTCTCAGGTATAATTTTATTCGTTTTTCAAGCCTGAGGGACTAAATTTATGAAAAATAAACCCCCACGGAGTCCATAGTTAAGGTCTTTTCAGACTCCCTAAAATTGAAAAGATCGTCGAGTGACCTTATTCTTTCACACTTGTTAAATTGGTTTAGAAGAATATTCCTGACAGAGTCCATAGTTAAGCTTTTTTCAGACTCCTTAAAAGTGAAAAAATGGCCGAGTGATCTTGTCCTTGTCACACTCGTTAAAATGGTTTTGAATTGACGTCCAATTGGTGCTAATTTATCCCTTTTTTCGAACCGACTAGACTATTGTCGAAAAAGGTACCCCAGTGGAGTCTCCTTTTAGGCTTTTTCAGACTCTCTAAATATGAAAAACCATCGAGCTTACCTTCTCTAGGCTTGTTAAACTTACATCGAAGGACGTTACCATTGTGTGTTCTATCAATCGCATTTGCATACCTTATCCACTAGCCTTGTGACAGTTTACTTCTGTGTCTTAACACCTTTGGCCGCCGAAGGATTTTTCCCAAGTATCAATTTACTAGAACATCAGTCTTGTCCTTATGCCTTGAGCTTGTATGTTTGCAGTACTCATTCCTCCATTGTAACATAATATTCCTTTATTCTTTTTCAAAAATTATCTAAAAGAAAAAAAAATCAAATATACCCCAAAAAGAGGATGGGAAAAGTATTTTCTTTATTAGCAGCATAATGAGTCGCCCTTGGATGAAGCACATCTATCCATTTGATCATCAGGCTGTGGGATACAGTACTACCTTAGGAATCTTTTCTTGCTATATAGAGTTGTGTCCTCCACCGTTTGGTTACTCTTCCAAACACATGGAGAGTTTGCGTTGCCTCCTGCTTCGTAGACTTATGATTAACATATATGCTGCCTGATTCTTATCACTTGTCGTGTTGTTGTCCAAGGGAAGTTTGTCCCTAAGTTTGAGTTGACCCCTCTGCAATATGTCTCTTATCCGCATACTCGACCATCCTGAACGTCCAATCAAGTCCTTGTTCGAAATCACTGAAGCCTTCAATCCGATCATCAAGATTATCAAGTCCATAACCGACGAGCCGTCGAAGACCTCTGGGTAGCGCAGTCGTACACTCATATTACACTCCTACCTGAGTTTTAGAAGATTTTGAAGTTGTTGCTCGAGCTCTGAAGTACAACCATCAGGCCGAATCATCTTCTGGAAGATGGATGCTCTATATGTATATCTTTCTGATTTCGAGATGTAGCTCCACTGTGTATTATTCACGGCTACTCTTTATACTTATTTGACATGGATCTACAGTGTATTTGATTGGTAACCATGGTTCTATTTTATCCCAAGCATGGGTATGCCCGCCTCGGAGAGACATTTTTTATTTTGCAGACGACACCTCTTGGTTCCTGATCCTTGGGCTCACTCATTCAGCACATCAGTAAAGATTGGTAAAGGATTGGTAATGTATTTCAGCCATCAGATTCTCTTCTGACATCACACATTAGGGGGCATCTATTATAACCCTAAATTGCACCACACATGCTTACCTGGTATCAGGCCAACTCATATCCCTTCATTGCCAAAACAGCTGCTGAACAAACTCTTTGAAAATCCTCTTGTGTCAAGGCCCACGCACCCTAACCCATTACTGCATGCGTATGCACGCCGGCAGTCCCATTACAGCCCGTGTGTACCTAGAAAAGCACAAAAAAAGGAAATTTGCCGATGGAGAAAAAAGATACGGGTCATTTAACTGAAACTCCTAGCCATGCATGACCGAGGGTTCATCCAAAACCCTATCTCCTTCTAGCCTATAAAAGAAGGGGTAGGGGTACCATTTGGAGGAGGAAAAAATATAGCGAAGAAACTCTGCCCATTTGTAGAATCCATTGTCCCAACCCTTTAGCCTTTAATCATGCAAAAGGAGATTTAATGCAAAGCAGTTGGAGGACAGAAGAGGAGGAGCCCAAGATCAGGATCAAGGAGCGGTGGTCGGTCTCGACTTTGATTGTAAGTTGATTCATTTTTTTCCAATAATAAAAGAATACTTTTCCCATCCTAATGCATGAGTTATCTATGGTTTGTTTAATTTATGCTTAATTTCTAACCCTCAAGTAGAGAAGTAGCATGCATGCATAGTTGTTCATCTTGATTGCAGGTTATCTTTGGAAGGAGCATCGCAAGCAAGTGGTCGAAGCACAATGGAGGATCTACGTCGAACGTTGGAGACAAGGTTAGTAGTCATTCTCCATGCATGTATTGTGAAAGAGGGGTTTAAGTTTTGGGGTTGTAGGTTAAAAAGTAATTTCTTTACGGTCAAAATATGCATGTAAGTCTGACCCTAGTTTGCTAGTCCGTAGGGTATTTTTCCCAACAACAGCTATGAATGCTATTCTTAGTGGGCATGTAGAAGCAGAATTTGTAAAAGTTATGCACTTAGAATCTGCCAAAGAAATGTGGGACAAACCCATTAGCAGTTATGAAGGTAATGAGAAGGTAAAAGATGCCAAGCTTCAAACCTATAGATTACAGTTTGAACAACTAAATATGAATGAGGATTGTTGGCCCTTGACCAAGTTTTGGGGAGATCCTTGGTCAAGTTTGACCTATTTTGGGACTTTGAAAACTTGTCAAAGATGGAGTGCAAAAAGAAGCAGAGATCCCAGGATCTCAGACCCTTTTTTGGGTACTTTTTGGGATTTGGGAATATGTAATGGGTGTGGGATGTTAGCCCATGGGTTTACCCATGTTTAGGCCTATTTTGTAAAGTATAAGCAATGTAAGAATGGGAATCTATGTAATGTGAGGCTGATAAGCTAAGTGCTAAGTGCAAGTTTGGTTTGTAGATGCTCTATGCATATTGTGAGAAACTTATAGAGCTGAGTGCAAGTAGTTGTAATAGACTGTGAAAGGCTTTGTGCTAGACCTAACTCAGGGAAGGAGGATCTGACTAGGTGTGCATAGATCTACTATCCTATGCAGAGTAGGGTTTTTGTGGCTCTGTGCATGTAGATGACTGGTTGAAGCTAATAAAGAAGAAGAGTTGGTGGACGTAGCCCTAGGGTGGGTGTGAACCATGTAAATATTGTGTTATTCTTCTCTGTGCGATGTTCTTATGTATTTATGTGTTATTTGCTAATTTCTTAATATAAATAGATAGATCTGTTTATGATTTGTGCTTATGATGAATCTGGATGTTAGATCTAATATAGGTGAATGTGTTTAGTGCTTGAATCTGCTAGATCTTATCCATTTATTGATGCTAAGTGCTTAGATACATTAGATCTGGGTGAATGTTGCGATGCTCTGTTTTATCTACGAAGTAGATATTAGGTAAATAATAATGAACTAATGGTGCTAAGTTATCTATTAATTATTATAATCACATATCTGTGTCCTAGCTAAGGTTGCAGACACTTGAGTCCTGCAACCACCCTTTCCTCTACCTTGGTTGAGACTTCATCTGCTTCATAGGTGTTGTCGAAAGGGCCGATAGTTAGGGTTTTGTTGGTGCACTGTTAGTGTTGAACCCTAGGTTTTCCCCTGTGCCAACAAATGGTTTCGTTGCCGAGACCTGAAATTGTGATTGCTATGAAATGAGGAAGAAGAAGCTTTGTGAAAAGATCTGACCTGACATTGTGAAATCTCCGTGCGTAGATCTGTTTCTCTAGTGCGTAGTACTCTACTTAGTTTGACAAGCTCTGTGCTAAGGAAAATAATTATGATCTGAAGAAAAGAGTAAATATTTGAAAGCTTTGTTCTCTGAGAAAGGAAAAAGTTAGACTTTTTTATTAAAAGAGGTAAGATCTGAAATCTTTGTGCTCTGATAAAGGTAATAATATTGAAAATTTCTAGATCTAAAAGCTCTGTGTTCTATAGAAGTAAGATAAGTGTAAATTTTTGTTTAAACAGTATGGATTGAGGTATGTTTGATATATTCTATCCTAGCTTGAAAACTAGGGTATTAATAGATGAAAGAAGATTTGATATGAGTAGATCTAATAAGAATACTAAAAAATATGTTATACTTATGCATCGAAAGAATGTTTGGACTAATAAGTGTATGCAGGACCCTAGAAAGAAATGTTTGTAGGTTAGCTACCATGATCCTAGTGCGTAGTGTAGGAAAGGTTGGGGATCATTTAAAAGAAAGAGAGGAATAACCCTCTGTTACAATTGCAGAAAACCAAGACATCTTGCTAAGGAATTCCCTGGGAGAAGACCTAGTTGTCTTTGTTGCAAAGCTATGGACCATGAAGTATTGGATTTCCCTAGAATGATTGCTAAGGTTGAAAGGATGAATATGAACCAAGAAAACCCTAAGGTAGATCTAGAAACTAAGATTATGATAGAATCCCAGAAAGAATCAGAGAAAGTATTGCTATAGTTGAAAGAAATTCGGAATGACCACCAACATGTCAGATTATCAGAGATCTTCAAAGAAAAAGAATGCCTTGAATCAAGAATAGGAAATTTCGACATTGCCTATGTTCTAGATGAGGAAACACAGGTGAATATCATGACAGAGAGAACTTGGGAAGCTATAGGGAGGCCTGTTATGATTCCTTCATTAGGAGGAATAGGACTATTCAAAGGAAAGTTGATAAACCTATGTAGAAAGCTCGCTCGGATACCTATGAATTCCAATGGAACTTCGACAGAGGAAGATTTTGAGATTATTAAATTTATTGAGAATAGTGGCCCATTTACCATGCTGTTAGGAAAACCTTGGATTGAAAGAGATCATGCCAAAAGGCAATAAGAAGAAATATTTTTAGAGTAGAAGAAGCAAGAGTTAAAAGAATTTATGACTAGAAGGATCACACACTTGATTGAAGAACAGAGCAAAGCTATTTAACACCAGAGACTCAGATGTTGAATTTTCAATAACACTAGAAGACCCACAGAAGATTGAAGTACCCATTCCAGATAAATAAGAAGGATCACCCTCGAATCTTTGGGAAGAATCTCAACAACCCGAAGTGACTATGCCAAAAGAAGATAAGAATCAGAATGGAAAAAGGCCTACTGAGACGAAGCTCACTGGGAAGAAGGCTAGAAAGCTAAGTAAGAAGAGAGATAATATCAAAAAGTTGCAGAAGGTTCCAGAGGGAACCTTGCATAAGGAAAATTTGCAAAATTTGAGCTTTGCCGAGATATCAGAACAACGACACATGAAACTTCTCCATGACGAAGCAATATAGCCATTGGGGACACTATAACTGTTAGACCAACGCTCTGAATGGGTAGAAAGATATTTATGGATAGACATATCACCATCCAACTGTTGGGACCATGCCATAACAGACATAATAGAGTTAATGAAGGTTTCATACCCATTTCAAGCAACCCATTGCCGAGTTACCTATTTATCCCATCGCACCATGCAACGGGAACACTTTTTCCAACTGATAGTTTGAGCCTATAGAATAAGTTGATTTTGCATAGTGATCATCACACTCTTGCTGTCTATCCCATTACTGTGTCTAAGTTACCTTCCAAACCTGATATTGTTAACCCTGAGTGTGTATGTCGGACAAGTTGAGCATTGTAGAGAAAGTTGTTGAAGAAGTTCTGATCGACCTCATGACTAAAATAGTCATGTCAATGTCTATAGGTTTACAAGCATCATTGATGAGAAGATTACCAACCTCTATGTCCACTGCTCATGGAGCCGGACCATCCCGACCATCAGATGAAAAGTGAACCAAGAATAGGGATGATCTAGCGAATGCCAAATTGATCTTGACCATATTACCCGCCTATATTCCATGTCTGAGCGAAGTAGTAAATCGAGACAACATGCCTAGAGATTTAAAATACACCTTGGTTACAACATACCTCCCGAAGGGGATATGAGTAGTTCGAGTAGACCAAGATAAAAGTGCAGCGTTGAAGTTTATTGACTTAAACCTTGGATATCGCAAAGTCTATAACATGCTCGCCCCACATAAGTACCTGACTAGAACTAAGGGGAATAATTCAAAGATAATCCCCTAGTTGTGGACTATGAACCTCGCACGTTCCACCTTGTTGAACGTCATGAATATTCCCCACTTCGGAAGACACCAAGAGGTGAATGCATGTGTCAAGCTATTGCTGTATTGTTACCATGGAGGCTATTTGTTTCTAAACCGCCATATAATAGTTGATATGACGTTGATAAATCAGATCACAGGGTTGAGTATGCAAGGACCTGATCCACAATATTTTTACCAAGGAAATGCCATGGATCGCACCCTAGAACAGAAGATCATGGACACTCATGGCGATGTCGAGAAGGGAACGTGAGGCTATAAGGTATCTTCTATCCAAAGTGGCACAATGCACCTTGCCTGTCAGTTGATTGCAGGGAAGTTATTACGAAAGAACTTCCCTACCCAAGTCATTGGTTTTGTAGTCGACCTTGCAGGGAAGTGCGCAGAAGGGCTTCAAATGAACTGGGCGACGTACCTGGTGAAACAGTTGGAACTCGACTGGAGAGAAGCATAGGATCAAGGATATGAATTTGATTTCAGCTGGCTCTTTATCCTTATACATTTTATTTCTTGGGAGATGCCGAAAGGTATGACCTTCTCGGACATTGAGCCTTTTGAACCACTGGCCGCGAAGTTAAGTACATTGTGGTACTCAAGTGACATGAATAAACAATGGCAGTCAAATGTTGTTTTTCATACCTACTACAATTAGTTGAAGATAGCCATACAATCTGAGCCTCACATGACTCCAAACACTCTACACCGGTTCAGGCCTTTGATGAAGTTCAGTGTAGATTGACATTTTATTTACATCACAACGCGCACCGACGAACACAAACAACAATTTCAGTCCTACTACAAGCTGACGAAGGAGTACTTGGAGAAGATCACAAAGGACTGGTCAACAAACCTCCTTATTCAAGCAAACCCTGTAGAGATATCCGACATCAATAGCCCAGAAACAGTGTAGGAAAAACTTGGACCTAGTAGAACAAAGAAGACCAAAGAATTCCAGGAATTAGACAGTGCATCCATAAAGACTTCTTCCATATCACCAAAGCAAGGAGGTGATGGTGAAGAGTTAGATGACAAATAATTTGAACAGAAGAAAGGAGACGAGGTTGATCCCTTGAAGAAGAGGAAAGGTTCACCTTTGAAACCTTCCTCCTAGAAGAAATCAAAGGCCACCATGAACAAGATGCAGAATGTCCTCACCTCCGATGACTTCGACTTCCTCATAGCAACTCTGCAAGATGCTTCACTGGAAATAAAAGAGAAACAAGAAGAAAATCAAGAGGATATGTATGATAGAATTGAGACTGAACTTCGAGGGGTACAACAGGCCCTATAGTCCAGCCACGCAGTCTCCACTGCGCTGAGAGAGCCAGAATTGGGAGATGAACCAACTCAAATCCACCACCTCGCCGATATAGTCGAATATCTCCTTCGATGAGCATAGGAAGAAATAGCGCAAGCCACCCAGGATTTGACACAAGTACAAAGAGTACTCGTAGAGCAATGCAGTGCTACAAAATAAGAAAATATTTCTCTCCAAGTGAATTTTGATGAAGAAAAAGCACAGCTACAACAAGAAAAGGAACAGTTGCTCGCAAAGAAACTCAAAGTAAAAAAAGTGGTCAATAGAGCACTTCTCTCTGTGACAGTCTTATAAATCAAGGTAGAAGACCGCATTACATAGCAAGTGAACCAGCTCACAGAAGCCATCCAACAGCTACAACAACACATAACAGATTTGGAGCTACACATTATACTTGAGACCCTACAAGATATAAGAGACTAAAGAGAAGCAACCGCCAAGAGCATAGTTGAAAGACTAAAGGCTCTTACCCTGGAATGTAAGCAACTCACTGATCGTAGTGCCCAGACCTATGAAAAACTCACGGAGAACCCGGAACTAAAGGCACTAGAGTCACATCTCCAAGAGGTGAAGTATCAAGACGAAAAGATACAGGTACAACTGAAGTCCCTGACAACTGTGGAAAGAATGAAGTGCTCCCAAGAGAAACTCACTGCACAACAACAAATCCATACTCTCCAGAGAAGATTTCTGAAGGTAACTCAGAAACTCCAACCTGTATAAGAAAAGGCCTATCAATTTTTTACAGAGGTAGAAGGCTAAGGAGCAAAGCTAGAGCAGGTTGTCACTACAGTTGAACAATGCCTAGAGGGACCTATCAACGATATAGTCATCCAATATTTTGCTGAGCAGGAAGCCATAACACAACAGCAAGTCGAAGTAGCTTGAGCCAAGCTCGAGGCATTCGAAGCAGAACTAGTCAGCCCAGAGTGACTCGGGACGAGTCATATGTGAGCGTTCAGGGCCTGTTGGCCCTTGACCAAGTTTTGGGGAGATCCTTCGTCAAGTTTGACCTGTTTTGGGACTTCGACAGTCTGCCAAATATGGAGTGCAAAACAAAGAAGATATCACGGGATCTCACCCCCTTTTGGGTCTTTTTTGGGATTTGGGAATATGTAATGGGTATGGGATGTCAGCCCATGGGTTTACCCATGTTTAGGCCTATTTTGTAAAGTATAACTAAATTTCTAAGCAATGTAAGAAGGGGAATCTATGTGATGTGAGACCAATAATCTAAGTGCTAAGTGAAATTTTGGTTTGTAGATGCTCTGTGCATATTGTGGGAAACTTATAGAGCTAAGTGCAAGTGGTTGTAACAGACTGTGAAAGGCTTTGTGCTAGACCTAACTTGGGGAAGGAGGATCTGGCAAGGTCCGCGTAGATCTCCTATCCTATATGGAGTAGGGTTTTTGTGGCTCTGTGCATATATATGACTGATTGAATCTAATAAAGAAGAATATTTGGTGGATGTATCCCCGAGGTGGGGGTGAACCATGTAAATACTATGTTATTCTGCTCTGTGTGATGTTCTGATGTATTTATGTGTTATTTTCTAAGTGCTTGAGATAGATAGATAGAACTGTTTATACTTTGTTCTTATGATGAATCTGGATGTTAGATCTGATATAGCTGAATGTGCTTAGTTCTTGAATCTACTAGATCTGATCCATTTATTGATCCTAAGTGCTTAGATACATTAGATCTGGGTGAATGTTGTGATTCTCTGTTTTATCTGTGAAGTAGATATTGGGTAAATAATAATTAACTAATGGTGTTAAGTTCTCTATTAAGTATTATAATCACATATCTGTGTCCCAATTAAGGTTGCAGATACCTGAGTCCTACAACCAACCCTGCCTCTACCTTGGGTGAGACTTTATTTTCTTTGTAGGTGTTGCCAAAAGGGCCAGTAGTTAGGGTTTTGTTAGTGCGTTGTTAGTGTTGAACCCTAGGTATGCCCCTGTGCCAACAAGGATGAAACAATTAATAAATTTTCCTTAAGATTTGAGGAGCTTGTGAATTCCATGAAGGGTCTTGGTGAGAAGATTGAAGACGTATTTTTAGTTCAGAAAATTTTGAGATCTTTGCCAGAAAGGTTCAACCCAAAGGTCTTTGCTATAGAAGAACTTAATGATATAAAATATCTTCCTTTTCATCAACTTCTAGGAACGTTGACTGCATATGAAATGAGTATAGTTAAAGATAAACCCATCTCTAGATAAGCATCATTTAAAGAAGATAAGAATGAGGATTCTGAGCTTGATGAAATTGAAGTAAAATTTGTGAGAAGACTAAAGAAAGGATCTAGAAAGTATCAAGGCAAGTTTCCCATCAATTGTTTTAACTGTGGAAAGATAGGTCACTTTGCATCTAAGTGTCCACACAAGAAGCATGATCAGAATTCTGAAGGTGAAAAGAAGTACACACCCAGGAGATTTGGTAAAAAGAAAAGTTTATGTGTAAACAATGATGGCTCTTCAGAAGACACAGATAGTGACTCTTTCTATGAAGATAAGGTTAATGAATTTATGCTTATGGACAAAGAGGATTATGATAATTAAAACACATGAAGTGATGTTAATGATGAATAAGTTGTGGTTGATATGGAAGGTGAACTAATCAGTTCTTTAGAAGAGATTGACAGACTCAAACTTAAGGAGAGAAAACAAAAATGGTTGTTGATGCGATTTGAAAAGAATGGTAAAAAAAATGATGAAAACTTTGCCCTGCTAAAAGTGGAGTTAGAAGAGGAAAATAAAATAGAGGACATTCTGAAACAACAATTATCAGAAAAGAAGGAAAGATGTAAATCCTTTGAAGAAGAGGTAGTAAAAACCAGAAAAGAGATGGAGAGGTTTAAAGCATTGTATCTCCAAAATATTCCAAGCATTAAAGCCTCAACAGAACTAAATGAAATTCTGAGCAAACAAAGATCTCCTTTGTTGAAGACTGGTTTAGGTTATGTAAGTGGTTCAAGTAGCAAATAGACAGAAAGAAAAGATCCAGTAAAGATGATCAAGTTGCAAGTTAGCAGACAATCAGACCATGTGAGTACTCTGTCACCAAAAGATAATAAAGATAAAATGATCCCTGATAAAAAACAAATATATCATAAGATGGAGCAACAAATACCAAGAAGAAGGACATTCTTCAGGTACCAAAATTTCTTCCATGATTATTGTTTTTATTGCTCTAATTTTGGTCATAAGATTGCAAATTTTCAAATTAAGTTTAGAGACATGCAACTGAGGAGATCAAGAAATAAACAATCTTTGCAACATAGAACTAAACAACCAATGAGTAGACAAAGTTGCACCAATCAATTTGACATATTGAACAATGATCTCGAATTATATTACTATCATAACTTCAGCCACAAAGCTGCAAACTTCCATCTAAAGAATCACAAAACAGATACAAAGATAAAACCCTTAGCTAAAAATGCCAGCACATGGAAAGATAAAAATAGTAAAAAATGTGGTCTGGTACTTTCAGATAAAAAACAAAAGGACCCCTGGTATATAGAAAATGGATATTCCAAACACATGATTGGAGACAAGGATAAGTTTATGTCTATAAGTAAAGGAAAAACAAGAAATATGACCTTTGGAAATGATGAACCAAGTAAGATCAAGGGTAAAGGGATGGTGAGTTTAAGTAATGGCAAAGGAAAATCTCCAGATGTCCTACTTGTAGATGGGCTGAAACATAATTTTCTCAGTGTAAATCAAATGTGTGACAAAGTATGTGAAGTGGTGTTCACTTCCAAAGATTGTAATGTAAAGTCTGTAAACTCAGGACAAGTGGTGGCTAAAGGCATAAGGACAAATAATAATGTATATGTGTTGAAAGAAGATAGAAAAGAGTGTCATCTAAGAAAACATGATGAGAGTTGTTTATGGCATAAGAGACTTGGACATCTAAACTTTGACCACTTAGTCAAGCTTAAAAACATTGAGGCAGTAAAAGATCTTCCAAGAATATCAAATCCACAAGATTCTATGTGTAAACCCTGCCAAGTAGGAAATCTAACTAGGACAAAGTTTAAATCCAAGAACTCTACTTCAACAAAGAAAACACTCCAATTAGTTCATATGGATTTATGTGGACCATCAAAATAGGAAGGCACATGTAAGGAAAAATACTTCATGCTGATCATTGATGATTACTCCAGACTCACTTGGGTTTCTTTTCTCAAAGAAAAAGATGAAGCATTTGAGAAATTTAAAATATTTAATGCTTTAAGTGAGAATCAAATAGGCAACAGATTAAAGGTTGTAAGATTAGACAGAGGAGGAGAATTTATGTCAAGTGATTTCAAGGAATTTTGTGATAAACATGGGATCAAAAGAGAATACCCAATCCCAGGAACTCCACATCAAAATGGAGTAGTTGAGAGGAAAAACATAACAGTTCATCAAATGGCCAGGTCAATGATGAATGAGAAGAACATTGGTCAAACCTATTGGGTAGAAGTAATACACAAAACAATCCATATTATTAACAAATCTCACCACAGACCACACAGTGACAAGACACCTTATGAACTGTGGCATGGAAGACCTGCTATAATCAAACACTTCAAAGTCTTTGGGAGTAAGTGTTACATAAAGAATAAAAATGAAAACCTTGGCAAGTATGATGACAGGGTTGATGAAGGCATATTCTTAGGGTATGCTACAAACAGTAAAGGATACAGATGTTATAATAAGAGGCTTCATAAATTGGTTGATTGTATTGACATAAAAGTTGATGAAGGAGTCCTAGTAAGAGAGGTGAGCAATATTGAATAAAAAATAGAGGATATAGTTCACGTTGAAGATGAACAGGTCTAAGAATCAAAAAAAGAAGAATCTGAGTCAGGTGAAGATACAAACACTCAAGCAGACTCAAATCAGTAGACAACACCAAATCCTTCCTCCAGAATTACTCAAAAGAATCATCCTACAAGTTAGATAATTGGCGAGAAATACAAAGGTGTACAAACCATGAGAAGGATAATCAAATACACCGAGCAATCACATATAGCCCTCATATCCATGGTGTAACCCAAGAACTTCAATGAAGCCAGTGAAGATGTTAATTGGTTACAATAAATGAATGAGGAACTAGATCAGATTGAGAAGAACAATACTTGGGATCTTGTTTCTAGACTGACATATAACAAGGTAATTGGCTCCAAATGGGTGTTTAAGAATAAAATGAATGAACAAGGAAAAATTGTCAGGAAAAAATCCATATTGGTCTGTAAAGGGTATGCTCAAATAGAAGGACTAGATTTTGATGAAACATTTGTGCCCGTAGCAAGATTAGAAGATATTAGAATGTTTCTTGCCTATTCTTGTCATAAGAAGTTTAAAGTCTATCAAATGGATGTCAAGTCAGCTTTTCTAAATGGATATCTAAAAGAAGAAGTCTATATGGAATAACCAGAAGGTTTCCAACTATTAGTTAACCCTGACTTTGTTTGCAAGCTGAAGAAATCCTTATATGGGTTGAAACAATCTCCTCGTGCCTAGTACTACAGATTGGATAAGTATCTTCAAGACAAAGGGTTCAAGAGAGGAACAATTGACAAGAATCTATATATCAAAATAGAGGGAGAAATATCTAAGAGAAATATTGAAAAGGTTTCAAATGGAAGATTCTACACATGTGAGAACATGATCAAAATCTGGACCAGGGGTGAAAAATTTGCTCAATTTTCAAAGTGCTCAGAATGCGACGAAAACAGTGCCATTGCGTCTGTCTCGTCTTCTTGATTCCGGCGGTATATTTACTTTCTCAAACGGAGTCCGTATGGAGAAGATATCACGATCTGTTCGCCGAGCCAAATAGGTAAAAAAAATGAACGCTGACTGTACCTGTCCGTACAGTCCGTACGATTCACACATGGCAGTGACATGGCATGATGGTACGATGACGTGGTAGCTGAATTGGCGCCTGCTGATGTGGTGGATTTTGTTTATTTGACACATGGCCGAATAGGGTTTTGACACGTGGCATTTTATTGTTGAATGGAAAGGTGCCACATGGCCCAATCATGGGCTGCCACGTGGCACCCATTTATTGGCTATGGGCTTATTGTGTGGTTTATTAAAAATTATATGGAGGCTACCGGGTTCGACCCCCGGACCTCCCACACCATTCCAAAGCTTTTACAAAGTCCAATCCACCAACGCGCCGCACAATAGGTCTTATTAACCATATGTTTAAACTTTTATTTAAAGTTGAAACGATTAGCTTTTGGTGCGGGGGTCGGGTTGGGGCTTAGCCCCAGCCCGCGGTTTCGATGGTGTTATATGTGACCGTGACTTAGATTTTGCGCAGGGTTTTTAAATTGTTTAACCCACAGTCATATCGCATTACCATATGACCCTTGCCACATATTTACGGAGCGTGGGAGTTAGCCCCGGTTCTATGCAAGGTAACATATGACCATATTTTTATATGCCATTCGCGCGGGGGTATTTCATTTATAGTCCATGGTTTTATTCCGTTAACATATGACTATATATATTGGTGCGCGTGGGAAATGTGTTGTGAATTAAAACCCACGGTTATATGCGGTAACTTATATGACCAGTCGCTCCGTTGAATGGTGTGCGCATTTGTAACCTAGCCCCGGTTCCATGTGTGTTAACAAATGACCAAACCATTGTTTAAATGGCGCGTGAGAGTTTGGTTTTGGGTTTCCAAACGAATTAAATTTTGTGCCTAGACACTTGTCGCATATCCATTGAACGGTGGCAACAGGTGCCTTTTTATGCACTGGGACGTGGCCACATGGCCCCCATGCGCCCAACACCTCCGAGTTTGGGGGC
Source organism: Picea sitchensis (assembly GCA_010110895.2). NCBI lineage: Eukaryota > Viridiplantae > Streptophyta > Pinopsida > Pinales > Pinaceae > Picea > Picea sitchensis. The sequence continues at coordinate 83,489 of SNQJ01S0052373.1, forward strand.
TTTATTCCTGTTAACTATTCGACAGTTTGACACCATTTTCGGAAGGCGCGCGTGTGCTGATTTTAGGCACGGGAAACGCCAGAAGCTAGGTTCATTCACCCACAGGTGCGAAATGGCGAACCAGTAACAGAGCTTGAAGGGGGAAAATGGCAGGAGGCCTAATTTTTGGAGTTTTTGGCCAAATGAGGTGCCGAAAAAGCCCAGCTAGGGGTTTTTGGACATTCTGAGTCCATTGGTATAGTTTTCACAGGAATTTGGAGAATTCTTTTGCAGGTTTTTAACCATCGAAGTTTGAGGAAGCTCCAGGAAGCTTGAAGCCCTCATTGTTTGAGGCATTGCTCAGATGAGCACATATCTATTTTCTGAGACTGAATAGTCATTTTTGACTAATTATTGTGCTCTGAACACATTGGGATAGGTCTCAGATCCATTGAAGGACTTTTACAGGTGTTTTTTCCACATTGAAGCTCAGAGAAGCTTGGAGGCCACATGTAGAAGAGGTCATTACTGGATGAGACAAGATCCATTTTCAGAGTTCTAATAGTCAATTTTGGGGTTTTTGTGTATTCTGAACCCAATGGTACAGCCTGTAAATCCATTGGATTTGAGAAGAATCTTGTAAAATAACATTTGACAAACTAATCCCAAAGAGCCAAGTCCATTGAAGGAGGCTCAAGGAGATGTAGCCTAGAGAGGGGTGAACTCCTTTATCATCTTGCTATTGTTGTGAGTTTGCTGTGTTATTTGCTGCACTTTATGATGTTGTGTATTTGTTTATAGCACATATTTAACCTATTAAAAGAACATTTCCTCACACATGAACATTGACAAGAAGAAGCATGAACTTAACACATAAACTATCTTGCATATTTTAACACATGAAGCAAGGTCCTATTAAGGTTTATTTTATTGAAGTAGAGGGTGCTTGCATAGCATAACAAGTCAGCCTTCTATTTTCAGATCAGATGGTATCAGAGCATAGTTTATTTTTCTCATGTATTTGCCAATGATAGATTAAGGTTTAGTTGTTGGTATTTGTGCAATTTTTGTGTTGAAGTTTGATATCTTGCAAGTATGGAGGAAGCTTCAAACATTGATAGTTCTCCTACATCATCCAAATCTAAGTTCTTTGACAAAGAGATGTTTAATGCATTGCTAACCATGAAGGATATGGTATAAGAGTTGTGGAAATATAGGGAAGAGAGCATTGTCCTTCAAGAGCAGTTGATGGCCATGAAGGAGGACAAAGACCAACTTCTTGAAAAGTTGCGGGAGATGGAGAATCAACTCCATGAAGCAAAATGAACCCTTACCAAGTACATGCATAAACATGAGGTATGTAATGTTAGTTTGTCTTCAAATTCCTCTCAAGAAGAATGCTTTGGTGTTTTTGAAAACCACACAAAAGGAATAGGGTCCAAGTTATTGTTAAAAATGGGCTATGAAGGTAAAGGGTTAGGCAAGCATGCACCAGGCATTGTTGAGCCTATTGTGGTTGAAGAGAGACCTAAGTATTGTGGACTTGGTTATGAATGAATTGATGGAGCAAATTCCAAAGTTGAGGAAACAAATGAAAAAGTTTCAAGAACAATTTTTGTTTCAAGTTCACCTCCTCAAGAAGGTTATAAAGGTGAAAGTTCAAGAACTTTTGTTGAAAGTTCAAATTCTTCAGCATGCAAAACTTGTGTTCAAGATGAATGAAAATATGTGAAACAAAAAGGTTGTGACAGCCATGAGGAAAAGAGAAGATTTGTTAGTCTTCAAAAGAGAGTTTGTAACTCTTCAAATTCACCTCCTCAAAGGGGCGAAAAAGGTGAATGTTCAAGGTATAAATCTGCCTATAACTCAGTTGCTTTTGATTATGTTAAGCATGATAAATATTCATGTAAAAATGGAAGAAAAATGCCATGTACATATTGTGGTTTATATAACCATCATGTTTCAAAATGTTGGAAAAGAATGTCCACTTTCAGGAAACTTTCCAAGCAAAGGCAACATGAAAAGAACATGCAAAAGATTTGCACTCATTGTCAGAAGAGGGGTCATCTCATTGACCAATGTTGGACATTGCATCCAACCTCTCATCCACAGCAAAATAAATAGTTGGATCAAAAGATTGACAAGAATGGAAGGGGAAATTCCATCATTGATGTGAGTCAAGAGGATTCACAAGAAGACGACTTTCAATAGAAGAATTCGCCATTGAGTTGGCTTGGTAAGAAATGGTTAGATTTCTTGAGTAAGTAAGGCTTGCAAGTTTTCTGCAGTAGATGCACATTTCAGCCTTATCTTTTCATTTTGTTGAAGTTTGACAAGTTGCAGCAGTTATCATAAATTGCAAGATGCAAGTTTTCATGTGTAGGCATTTATTTTTGAATGTATACTTGTGTTATACCACCTCGTCAAGAACATGTAAAAGAGGGGTATGCTGTTCATTTTGTTACAGCCATATACATTTTTCATTTTTATCTCTTTAGTACCCACATGTTTTGTGTTTGAGTACCTATGTTTCTACAGGAAGGAGAGTTGAAGAGCTATGCACATGCATATGGTTTTGTGAGTGCATCAACAATGAATTGATGATAGTTCATCATGAATGACTCATGATTATAACATGATTGTTTATCATGATTTTTGGCTTGTCATTTTTGAAGGTTGACATGCTTCACATGAGTCTCGACTTGTGTCGATATTATCTTGACGACTATGTTGTGTCGTTCATGGTTTTCGACTTGTGTTTAGGCGATGGTGTTTGTTGTCTTGAAAGTCAATTTTGAGTACATTGAGATAGAGGAAAACACCATGTGCTTTGATGAAGCATAAGATGAGACAGTTTTCTTGAAGAGAAAAAAGACTTTGCTGTCCTTATTTTCAGTCTTGTGTCAATTTGTTTTCAAGATTGATGGTTTTCTTGGCTTGTGACAAGATGTCGCAGGAAAGTTTTGTATCCATTGGAGAGTGGATTGTTGACGTCAAAGAGTTCACAAGAGGGACTTGATTCTCAGTGGGAAGGCTGGCAGTCTTCCAAGCATAGAGAGAACAGTGGGTCAGCAGAAGCCAAAGAGCAGTGGTTGAGGGACATAGCCAGTTGCAGTGCAAGGCATGTCAAAGTACCCAGGTGATTGTCAAAAATTCTTTTCAAGTAGAATCAGTTGATATAACTTGAAAGAAGAGGAGTATTGAATCTCAGATAGATAATCATAAGATTTTGTGGGTCCAAAATCCTTTCAGTGGGAAGGTGTGATCAAAATCTGGACCAGGGGTAAAAAATTTGCTCAATTTTCAAAGTGCTCTAAATGCAACGAAAATGGTGCCATTGCGTCCGTCTCGTCTTCCTGATTCTGGTGGTATATTTACTTTCTCAAATGGAGTCCGTATGGAGAATATATCGCGATCTGTTCACCGAGCCAAACAGGTAAAAAAAATGAATGCTGACTGTACCTGTCCATACAGTCCGTACGACTCACACGTGGCAGTGACGTGGCATGATGGTATGATGACATGGCAGTTGAGTTGGCGCTTGCTGATGTGGTGGGTTATGTTTAGCTGACACATGGCCGAATAGGGTTTTGACACGTGGCATTTTATTGTCGAATGGAAAGGTGCCACGTGGCCCAATCATGGGCTACCACGTGGCACCCGTTTATTGGCTATGGGCTTATTGTGTGGTTTATTAAAAATTATATGGAGGCCGCAGGGTTCTACCCCTGGACCTCCCACACCATTCCAAATCTTTTACAAAGTCCAATCCACCAACGAGTTGCACAATAGGTGTTATTAACCATATGTTTAAACTTTTATTTAAAGTTGAAACGATTAGCTTTTGGAGCGGGGGTCGGGCTGGGGCTTAGCCCCAGCCCACGGTTTCGATGGTGTTATATGTGACCGTGACTTAGCTTTTGCACGGGGTTTTTTAATTTTTTAACCCACATTCATATCGCATTACCATATGACCCTTGCCACATATTTACAGAGCGTGGGAGTTAGCCCTGGTTCTATGCAAGGTAACATATGACCATATTTTTATATGCCATTCGCGCGGGGGTATTTCATTTATAGTCCACGGTTTTATTCCGTTAACATATGACTATATATATTGGCGCACGCGGGAAATGTGTTGTGAATTAAAACCCATGGTTATATGTGGTAACTTATATGACCAGTCGCTCCGTTGAATGGTGCACGCGTTTGTAACCTAGCCCCAGTTCCATGTGTGTTAACAAATGACCAAACCGTTGTTTAAATGGCATGCGAGAGTTTGGTTTTGGGTTTCCAAACAAATTAACTTTTTTGCCTAGACACTTGTCGCATATCCATTGAATGGTGGCAACAGGTGCCTTTTTATGCGCTGAGACATGGCCACATGGCCCCCATGCGCCCAACACCTCCGAGTTTGGGGGCTTTATTCCTGTTAACTGTTCGACAGTTTGACACCATTTTCGGAAGGTGCGCATGTGCTGAGTTTAGGCACGGGAAACGCCAGAAGCTAGGTTCATTCACCCACAGGTGCAAAATGGCGAACCAGTAACAGAGCTTGAAGGGGAAAAATGGTAGGAGGCCTAATTTTTGGAGTTTTTAGCCAAATGAGGTGCCGAAAAAGCCCAGCTAGGGGTTTTTGGACGTTCTGAGTCCATTGGCATAGTTTTCATAGGCATTTGGAGACTTCTTTTGTAGGTTTTTAACCATTGAAGTTTGAGGAAGCTCCAGGAAGCTTGAAGCCCTCATTGTTTGAGGCATTGCTCAGATGAGCACATATCTATTTTCTGAGACTGAATAGTCATTTTTGACTAATTATTGTGCTCTGAACACATTGGGATAGGTTTTAGATCCATTGGAGGACTTTTACAGGTGTTTTTTCCACATTGAAGCTCAGAGAAGCTTGGAGGCCACATGTAGAAGAGGTCATTACTGGATGAGACAAGATCCATTTTCAGAGTTCTAATAGTCAATTTTGGGGTTTTTGTGTATTCTGAACCCAATGGTACAGCCTGTAAATCCATTGGAGTTGAGCAGCAATTTGTAAAAGAACATTTGACAAACTAATCCCAAAGAGCCAAGTCCATTGAAGGAGGCTCAAGGAGATGTAGCCCAGAGAGGGGTGAACTCCTTTATCATCTTGCTATTGTTGTGAGTTCGTTGTGTTATTTGCTACACTTTATGATGATGTGTATTTGTTTATAGCACATATTTAACCTATTAAAAGAACATTTCCTCACACATGAACATTGATAAGAATAAGCATGAACTTAACACATAAACTATCTTGCATATTTTAACACATGAAGCAAGGTCCTGTTAAGGTTTATTTTATTGAAGTAGAGGGTGCTTGCATAGCATAACAAGTCAGCCTTCTATTTTCAGATCAGANGCTCAGAGAAGCTTGGAGGCCACATGTAGAAGAGGTCATTACTGGATGAGACAAGATCCATTTTCAGAGTTCTAATAGTCAATTTTGGGGTTTTTGTGTATTCTGAACCCAATGGTACAGCCTGTAAATCCATTGGAGTTGAGCAGCAATTTGTAAAAGAACATTTGACAAACTAATCCCAAAGAGCCAAGTCCATTGAAGGAGGCTCAAGGAGATGTAGCCCAGAGAGGGGTGAACTCCTTTATCATCTTGCTATTGTTGTGAGTTCGTTGTGTTATTTGCTACACTTTATGATGATGTGTATTTGTTTATAGCACATATTTAACCTATTAAAAGAACATTTCCTCACACATGAACATTGATAAGAATAAGCATGAACTTAACACATAAACTATCTTGCATATTTTAACACATGAAGCAAGGTCCTGTTAAGGTTTATTTTATTGAAGTAGAGGGTGCTTGCATAGCATAACAAGTCAGCCTTCTATTTTCAGATCAGAACACCTATGGTCACTTGTTGAAAGCTAAGAAAGGATGATGACCCACCTAATGTTGATCAGAGTTCATATAGGTCTATGATAGGCAGCATGTTGTACATCACAACATCTCATCCAGACATAATGCATGTTGTTGGAATGGTAGGAAGGTATCAGTCTGCACCTAAACAAATTCATTTGATAGCCGTGAAAAGAATATTCAAATATTTTAAAGGAACAATGAACTATGGCCTATGGTATCCTAGGAATCAGAATTTTCAATTATCAGTTTATTCAGATGTTGATTGGTCTAACTACATGGATGAAAGGAAAATCATGAGTGGAGGTGTAGTATTCTTAGGATATTCTCTTGTAGCATGGTTGAGAAAGAAGCAAGGTTCCATTTCCTTATTGACTACAGAAGCTGAGCACATTGCAGCTGCAATTTGTTGTACACAAGTATTATGGATGATTCAAACACTTGCATACTTGGAGGTAAATTATACTGCACCGATCCCAATTCATTGTGATAATACTAATGCAATCAGTGTGTCAAAGAATATTTTATTTTAATCCAAGACAAAGCATATACCCATCAAGTATCACTTCTTGAGGGAACATGTGACCAAAAATGTTTTTTCTTTGCATTATATTCCATCCCAAGATCAGATTGTTGATATCTTCACTAAATCGCTTGCAAAAGCTCAGTTTAAGTATCTATGCCAGAAGTTGGGCGTGATCCCATTATCAGCCTAAGAGAGTCCATCTTGTCAAGGGGAGTATGTGTTGGTTGAATATCTGATACCTTCGCAAATTACTACAATAGCTCAGGGGGAGCATGTTTTCTTTGACATTGATGTCAAAGGGGGAGAAAAGGAGTGGTTTGGATGCTACAGTTGGAGGTCCAAGAAGAAACCTTTTAGGGTTTCCATCAATGCCAAAGGGGGATATTGTTGGCATGTTTTATGGGAAAACATGTTCTTTTCATTGATGGAAAGAACAAAAACATCGTTGTTTTACAGGAAAATCATAATCTTGGGAGGAGAACCGAACAGTATGCAGAAACAAGAAAGCTCATAAGAGATAGAAGTTTCCATAATTGCAGACAAGGTCCAAGAGACGGACTCGAAGGAGGAGCAAAGGTCGAGACCTGTGAACACTTAGAAAATATTCTAAGTCAGAGAGATCAGAAGCTCAGGAGGAAGAGCGACAATGGCCATTGGATCACTGAACCAAAATACCAACAATCATTAGATCTAGTGGATTTGAGAGGAGGTTACCGTTAGGGGAATCTCAATTTGGAAGAATTGGCAATATGAAAGTTGAATTACCCGAAGCTCAAAATCCAAAATGAATGTGGACCATTGAATCTGGAGAAAATGCGATGACCGTTGGATTGAATTAGTGGAAGGGAAGGATAAGAAAGGGCTCATATTTGAGATCATGATCACCCGAATATCCGTAGACCGTCGGATCAAATTAATTGAAGGGTAAGTTAAACAAGGCTAAATAATTGAGAATTTGATTATCTGAATACCTGTTAGCTGTCGAATCAAACACAAATTTGCATCATTCGTTGGATCATTCTAAGTGGAAGGACATGATAAGTTGGATAAAGGGTTTGCTAATCTCAGCAGCTGAGAATCGGGGACTCATATCTACAGTCGATAGGGCATATCATACCCCCCCTGATATTTATACTTTTAACCGTGGGGGGGGAGATCTGAGTTGGGGGTATTTTCCTTGTGGGACCCTCATACGTGTCACCTTTCTATTAACTCGGACCTCCCTCGCTCATTACTTACCACCTGACCACCCCTTCGAGTAAACTGCCAAACCATTCATTCATACCACCTCTGTGCTCCGATGTCACACTCCACTACAATACCTACATGTCTCACCCACATCATCATATCACCTCAACAAAGACATGTGGTAGACCACGTCAACAAGGACATGTGGTAGACTAAGAAAGGGGATGCATAACTGTTGATCTGGATGAAATGTAAAATTCCCGAATTGAATGAGGACCATTGATTTGATGAGGGACATGCGTCAATGGATTTTCAACTCTGGAAGTTTGGTGTATGAGAAAAGTGATGTTTGATATTTGAAACTCCTAGAGCCCGAATCACGAAATAAAACACAACCATTGATTTAGGGATGATAGATTGGATCCTCATATCGTGAAAGGATAGATTTGAAACGTCCTTTTAGGAGCACCATCAAGATTGTGAGATCGACAGTCCCATCGCATTATGGGGCCAGAACATGCTCGAGTATTAATTTTTCTTGAGCGGGTCGAAATTGAAACCATGGTTTTGGAGAAAGGATGCATGGAGGCTTGTACTGAATTGTTGGGTGAAAACAGGGTTTCCCTCAAACCTCCTATGGATGCACCCACAATCGCGTGGTCACTTGAAGTTAATAGCCCAAGGTCATATCGTCAAATGGAGCTAGTGCTCACTAGACCAATATCGGGAAGTGACTTTTGAATAGGTGTTTGGTCACCACCAGTGGTCATGTGAAGGAAGGGGCTTAGAAGCCAAAGAAGCCAAAGACGACTGGTTTTAACTAACATAGAAGAAGAAGAGTTGCGACTTCTATAGAATCCAAGGAATCTCAGGATAACACCCACTGATGATGAACACACTTATTATAACCAACTGAGAATTCGAAGAGCTTCAGGGTGATCTCCAGAGAAGCTGAAGAGTCTCGAGGTAACTGCCAGTGGGATGAAGACTCATCATAGAGACAATTGACAGATGGAAAAGTGTTGAAGACTGTAACTGCAAGAGGAGCCAAAGAATATCAGGATAACGACCATTGATCAAGAACAAACTCATCATGATCTCCAAAGAGAATGAAGAGTTAGGTGTATGATTTGGTAGAGGATTTGGCATGATAAATATACGTAGAAGAAAGAAGAGATGGTTTCTTTTGTTGAGAGTTATTCATGTAGGTAGAAGCATGTTGTGTGTAGTAGCTAAAACACACAGAAGATGTGTAGCGTGTAGAATGGAAATAATACACAGAGAATAAAGCACAAGTGAATGGGAGCAGGAGGACACTGATGCAGGTAGAGAAGAGTAGTGTAGTAGAATAGTGATGAAACTAGTAAGCCATTGATAAACAATGTATCAATGTAATAAATCTCAGTAATAAAATATTTATAATTAGGGTGGTTGTGAGGTGCTAGGGAGGACTGTGGTCCTCATAGTTTCAAGTGAGTTCTTGAACACAGGGAGTTGTAGATTCCATCTGGTTGCATCCAGAAGAACTAGGGCGATAGGGTGGTGTAAGAGAGAACTATTTTTCTCTATTATATAGGTTGGTGCCTGTGTGACTGGAAGCTGATGATTCCATCCATTTGGTGCTAGAACATTGTTGGCACAGGGGCATAACCAGGGTTCAACGCTACAACAATGCACCAACAAAGCACTAACTACCGACCCTTTCAGCAACACCTACGAAGAAGATGAAGTCTCACCCAAGGTAGAGGCAGGGGTGGTTACAAGACTCAGGTGTTTGCAACCTTAGCTGGGACATAGATCCATGATTCTAACACTTAATAAAGCACTCAACATCGTTAGTTCCTCAATATGAAAGAAATATCTACTTCACTAATAGAATAGAACTTCGTAGTACTCACACTAATCTATTGTTTTCAAGAACTTAGCATAAGAAAATAGATCAGATCGAGTAGATCAAGCACTAAATATAACCGTATAGGTTATATCTAACATTCTCACATCTAATAAGCACAAAGCATAAGTAGATTTATATAAATACACCCAAGCACTTAGAAAATAACATGTAAATCACATAAAGACAAAGCAAAAAACATCATAACACAGGATTTACGTGGCTCACCCCCTCCTTGGGGATACGTCCACCAAATCTTCTTATTTATAGTCTCCAGTCAATCGATTACAAGCACGGGGCCTAAAAAACCTTACTTCGCACAAGACAAAAGATCTGCGCAGCTTGCTAGATCCTTCTTCCTTGCGTTACAACACAAATCCTTCTACAATCTTGCACAAGGACTTGCACTCAGCTCTGCAAGTCTTACATAGAATGCACAAAGTGCTTACAATCCACACTAGCACTTAGCTTACTGACCTACTAGTTCCCTTTATACATTTCCTAGCTTTCTATTTATAATTTAAAAAATAGGTCTAAACATGGGTAAAACTCATGGGCAAACATCCCCATCCCGTTACATTATCCCCAAAACCCAAAAAGGACCCAAAAGGGGGCTGATATCCCATTATCTCCGCTTCATCTTACGCTCCTCCATTGACAGACTGTTGAAGTCCAAAAATGGGTCAACATGGCAAAGAATCTCCCAAATCTTGGTCAAGGGCCAACATGCCCCCAACACTCACCTGTGGCTCGTCCCGAGTCACTCTGGTCTGATCAGTTCTACCTCGAATGCCTCAATCTTGGCTCGAGTTGCTTCGACTTGTTGCTTTGTTATAGCCTCTTTCTTGGAGAACTCTTGGATCACTGCGTCATTTACTGGCCCTTATAGGCACTTTTCTTCTGCGTTAATGACCTGTTCTAGCTCTTCTCCTCAACTTTCAACCTATATAAACAACCCATTGATTAACTTCCATAAATTTTCTATGGATCGTATGGATCTGCTGTTGGGTTGTGCGTTTCTCATGAGACCTCTTCATTCTGTCTACATTTGACAGAGCTTTTAGCTACGCCTGTAGTGTGTTTGCATGTTGCTTTTCTTCCTGGAGCTACGACTCCAACGCCTGTAACTCTGGGTTCTTAGTGAGGTTTTCATATGTTTGAGCACTACGGTTACTCAACTACTTTCACTCTAAGGAAATATCTTTTAGTCTGTCAACTGTGTTGTGGGCAGTTGCTTCCCTTTGGTCTCTTACATATTGAGGGGTCTCGGGCACAGTGCAAAGTTCCAAGTCTGCTATGTGTTGCTGTAATTTCTAAATTACATCTTCGAGTTGTTCCACCTGTTGTGGAACTCTCTCTTAAGCCTTTACTTCGATGATTGTCACAGAGAGAAGTGCTCTAGTGATCCTTTCCTTTACTTTTATTTTCTTTGCGAGAAAATGTTCCTTTTCTTTATGCAGCTGAGATTTTTCTTCATCAAACTTTACCTGGAGGGAGAACTTCTCTTGTTCTACAATACTGCACTTCTCTAGAAGGTATTCCTGTGCTTATGCTAAGGCCTAGGTGGCTTGCGCTATCTCCTCATGTTCTCGTCGAAGGTGAGCTTCAAATGTATTAGTGATCTGGTGGAGTTGAGCTAGCTCATCTCCCAGTTCTAGTGTTCCCAATGGCGGAGGCGCAGTGGAAACTGCGCGGTTAGACTGTAGTGCTTGTTGCATCCCTTGGAGTTCAACCTTGATCTGACTGTATATCGCTTCCTTCTGAGCTTCTTTCTTTTCTTCTATCTCCAACAAAGCATCGTTCAGTGCTACAATGATGAAGTCAAAGTCATTCGAGGTGAGGGTGGTCTTCATATTAGTCATAGATTCTTTCGATTTCCTCCTAAAAGAAGGTTTCAGAGGGGAAACGTTCCTTTTATTCAAGGGTTCCTTCTTGTCTCTAGGCGATGTAACCTTGCCTTTCTTCTATTCATCTTCTGATCCATCTATCTCTTAGCCATATCCTCCTTGCTCTGCTAAGATGGAGGTGGTATTCATGGATGCACTGTCTAAATCATGGACGTCTTCAGTCTTCTTTATCTTTCTAGGTCCAAGTGTGTCATGCCCTACTTCTGGACTGTCTAAGTTAGACATATTCACAGGGTCTGTTGGAATGAGGAGGTCCTCTGATCATTCCTTGGTGATCTCCTCCAATTCCTCCTCCGTCAGCTTGTAGTAAGACTGTAGTTGTTCCTTGTGTTCATCAAATCACATTGTTATATAGATGAAATGGCGGTCCAAACTGAACTTCATTAAAGGTCTGAAACGGTGGAGAGTGTTCAGGGTTATACGTGGCTCAGATGGGATGGTTGTCTTCAACTAGTTGCAATATGTGTGGAACATGACATTCGAATGCCATTGCTTTTTCATGTCACTAGAGTACCATAGCATACTGAAATTCATGGCCAGAGGTTCAAAGGGCTCAATGTCCGGGAAGGTCACACCTTTCGGCATCTCCCATGCGATGAAAGCAATCAGTATAAGAATCTAGTTGAAGTGGAATTCGTATCCCTGATCTTGCACTTCCTTCCAGTCCAGTTCCAACTAGTTCATGAGGTACTTCACCCAAGTCATTTGTAGGCCCTCCACACACTTCCCTGCGAGTTTGACTACAAATCCAGTCACTTGGGTGGGTCGATTCTTGCGAACTAACTTTCTTGCGATCAATTGACAGGAAAGTCACATTACGTCGCTTTGGATAGAGGCTACCTTATAACCTTGTGTTCCCTTCTCAATATCTCCATAGGTGTCTTTAATATTTTGCGCAAGAGCGCGATCCATGGCTTTTCAATGGTAGAAATCCTGTGGGTTAGGGCCTTTCTTTCTTAGCCCTATGATCTGATTGATCAACATCAGATCCATTGTGATACGACGGTTTAACCATCAATATCTGCCATGGTAGCAGAACAATAGCAGTTTGATGCATGCGTTCACTTCTTGGTGCCTTCTGAAGTGAGGAATCTTCATGACATTGAGTAGTGTGGACTGCGTGAGGTTCATGGTCCATGACTGGGGAATGATCTTCGAGTTTTTTCCTTTGGTCTTGGTCAGATGCTTATGTGGGGCGAGCATGTTATAGACCTTCCTATTGCCGAGGTTGAAGTCACTAAACTTCAATGTTGTGATCTTATCTCGGTCTGTGCGCACTATGCATATCCCTTTCAGGAGGTACGTAGTGACCAGAGCATACGCAAAATCTCTGGGCACACTGTCTCCATTGATTATGTTGCTCAAGGGCGGTAGATAGGCAGGTAAAATACTCAGAATCAACTTGGCATTCGCGAGATTGTATCTGTGCTTAGTTCGCTTTACATCTACTGGTCGGCATGGTCCGGCTCGAGTAGTGGACAAAGATCCTTGCATGGCTCTTGTAGATGAAGCCTTGATACCTTCAGACATTGACATGAATCTCTTAGTCATCAAGTCGAGGAGTACTTATGTTACTGATTCTTCAATTGTGGTGATCTCATTGGACATCTGCGCTCAGGATTAATAATATCGGGTCCACAATTAGCTCAGATACTGCACTAGAATAAACAACAAGAGGGAAGTGATCACTGTATACAATAGAAACTTAGTTTATGGACTCAAAATTCTCAATTAGAAAAAAATTTCTTGGTGCATGGCGTGATGAGATAAATAGGTAACTTGACAACAATTTTCTTGCAACGGTTATGAGCCTCCATTAACTCTTGTTCGATCCGTTATGGTACGGTTTAACGGTCTAATGACGAACCTTTGTTTCCTTTCTTCCCATTTGGAGCGTCAATCAAATGGTTATAATATCCCCAACGACTATATTGATTCATGATGGCGAAGTGCCATGTGTCGTTCTGATATCTCGGTGAAGCTCCAATTTTGCAAATTTTCTGGCTGCGAAGTTCCCTCTAGAACCTTCTACAACTTAGCTCTCTTCTTACTTTTCTTTCTAGCCTTATTTCCAGTGAGCTTTGTCTCGGTAGTTTGTTTCCATTCTTATTCTTATATTCTTTGGTCTTAGTTACTTCACGTTGTTGAGATTCTTCCCTAGGGTTCTGGGATAACACTTCGTATTTGTCTGGAATAGGTACTTCAATCTTCTATGGATCTTCTAATGTTATTGTAGTTTCGACATCTGGGTTTCTAGTGTTAAATAGCTTTGATCTGTTATCCTATTTTTCGATCAAGTGTGCGATCCTTCTGGTCATGAAATCTTTTAACTCTTCTTTCTTTTACTCCAAGAATTCTTCTTCTTTCTTTTGTCTGGCTTGATCTCTATCAATCCAAGGTTTTCCTATTAACATGGTAAATGGGGCATGGTATTCAACAAATTTAATAATCACAAAATCTTCCTCCGTCGAAGTTCCATTGATAGTCATAGGTATATGGGCGAGCCTTCCACATAGGTTTACCAATTTTCCTATGAATAACCCTATTTCTCCTAATGAGGGAGTCATAACAGGCCTCCCTATAGCTTCCCAAGTTATCTCGGTCATGACATTCACCTGTGTTTCATCACCTAGAACACAGTCAATGTCGAAGTCTCCTATTCTTGCTTCGATGATTATTTTCCTTTGAATATCTCTGATAATTTGACATGTCGGTGGTTATTCAGGGTTTCTTTCATCTGTAGAAATACCTTCTCTGATTCTTTCTAAGGTTCTGCTATAGCCTTAGTTTCTGGATCTACCTTAGGGTTCTCTTGATTCAAATTCATTATTTCAAGATTAACAATCATTCTAGGAAAATCCAATACTTCATGGTATAGATCCTTACAACAAAGTCAACTAGGTCTTCCACCAGGGCATTCCTTATCCATATGTCCCAGTCTTCTGCAGCTGTAACATATGGTTAATCCTCTCTTTCTTTTGAATGATCCCCAACCTCTTCTGTACTGCGCACTAGGATCATGGTAGCTAACCTACAACAAATTATTTCTAGGATTCTGCATCCACTCGTTAGTCCAAACATTCTTTCTATGCATAGGTATAACATAGCGTTCACTATTCTTATCAAATCTACTCATATCAAACCTTATTTCATCTATCCGTGCCCTAGTTTTCAAACTAGTATAGACTCTATTAAACATACCCAGATCCATACTCTAGAAATAAAAATTTCTACTTATCTTAATTCTACAGAGCACAAAGCTTCCAGATCTAAAACTTTTCACTATTCTTACCTTTATCAGAGCACAAAGCTTACAGATCTTTCATCTTTTTAATCAAGAATTCCCACTTTTACCTTTCTTAGGGTACAAAGATTTCATATCTTACCTCTTTTTGTCAGCTCTGATCTCCTTTCTTCAGATCAAGATTCTTTCTTTAGCACAGAGCTTTATAAATCGAGTAGGACACTACGCACTAGGGCATAGATCTATGCACATAGATTTCACAATCCCGGGTCGAATATTTTCACAAAGCTTCTTCTTTCTCGGTTCCCAACAATCACAGTTTTAGGTCACGACAATGGAACCATTTTTTGGCACAGGGGTAGACCCAGGGTTCAATGCTACAACAACGCACCAACAAATCCCTAACTATCAGCCCTTTCGGCAACACCTGTGACGTAGATGAAGTCTCACCCAAGGTAGAGGTAGGGGTGGTTGCAAGACTCAGGTGTTTGCAACCTTAGTTGGGACACATATATGTGATTTTAGCACTTAATAAAGCACTCATCACCGTCAATTCCTCAATATGAAAACAATATCTACTTCACTAATAGAACAAAGCTTCGCAGTACTCACATTAATCTATTGTATTAAAGAACTTAGCATAGGAAAATAAATCAGATCGAGTAGATCAAGCACTAAATATAACCATATATATTAGATCTAACATTCTCAAATCTAATAAGCACAAAGCATAAGTAGATTTATCTAAATACATCCAAGCACTTAGAAAATAACATGTAAATCACATAAAGACAAAGCACAAAACATCATAACAAAGGATTTACGTGGTTCACCCCCTCCATGGGGTTATGTCCACCAACTCTTTTTCTTTATAGTCTTTAGTTAATCGGTTACAAGCATAGAGCCTCAAAACCCTTACTCTGCAAAGGGCAGAAGATCTACACAACTTGCTAGATCCTTCCTCCTTGTGTTACAACACAAAGCCTTCTATAGTCTCACACAAGGACTTGCACTCAGCTCTGCAAGTCTTACATAGAATGCACAAAGCCCTTACAATCCACACTATCAATTAGCCTTTAACACTTAGCTTACCGGCCTACGAGAATGCCTAGGCGCAAGTTTTGGCCCTAAAACAAACTCAAAACCTTGAAATTTGCCAATGAAAACAAAAATTAAAACATGGAAAAGGTAGAATATTAGGAGCTTACCTCATTGAATGAGATGGTTTTCCGAATGATCACTTGTGTCTCCCATGATCGAACGATGAAATTTGAGGTAAAATGAGGTTTTTTGGGCAAAGTTCTTGGTAAAATCGCAATGACTATGGTAAAAGTCTTTTTACCCACTTATATTTACTTTTTACCATTTTTGTTTATTTTTTGTATTGTTTTATTCATCAAACCTAATGCCTAATATCCCTATGAGTGTGACTTTCTGCAGATATAATGACTTTGAAGTCCACACGAAAGAGTATGGATGCTTTTCTTTGCATGTACGACTTCTTTTTATAGTTTTTAGAAAAAGTTCGAGCTCTGTCTTCATTTGTTCTCGCGCTTGGAAATACATGATAACGCAACCGAGTATACTTTTCTTGTCTTTTCATACTCGTCATGGTAACACGAAAACGACGAGCCCAAAGGAGTATCCTTTAAGCTCTTTTCACACTCCATAAAACCAAAAATATTGCCGAGCGACCTTGTTCTATTCATGCTCGTAAAAGTATCTGAACAAAATGTTCGATGGGCGATAGTTGATCACTTTTTCGGTCCTGTTGAACTATTTTATGAAAAATGAACTGAGAGATTTCTCTTTTAAGTGTTTTTCCAGACTCTATAATCATGAAAAACCTTCGAGTTTTCTATCTTTGGACTCGTTAAAAAAACATTGAAAGACCCGTAATGGGACCAAGCCACTCCTTCCTAGGGTTTGTTAAACATACTCCGAGGGAATCATACGAAGGATGAGCTTACATCAACAAGCATATGTTATCCTCCTCAATCTTGCATAAAAATAAAGAGGTACTCGCCAGAAATGGTGGGGGAAAATTTGGGAAAGGGATGTGTTTTCGTATTCATATTATTGGCAGTAAGTGTCACTCTTGAACATGACACCCCCTATTCGTTATTTGAAGCCGGTTTGGGAAATCCATTTGTCTCTCATTTGACTTGCTACAAGGTCATATCCTGAGTCATCTCCGAGTCAATGTTGTCAAATCCTTGGTCATGTCATTCATATATTCAAGAGAAGTTCATCCAAAACCTCTATTGAGTCAGCCATCTGCAGTTGTCCATTCTTACCAAGTCAACCTTCCCTATGTCCATTTCCATCTATATTCATGCTCTGTTTCACCTTCAAAATCTATTACTCATTTCATGTCAAAGATGGGGGATAAATAAAGGCCCTCCTGTGACGAGTTTTTTTTCCGTTGACTCCAACTCATTATCTAGAAACAAGACTTAGAAATTATTTGGTACCTTAGAACTTGCATGCCTCAATGGAAGGTTCTCTCGCTTTCGACAGTGGGTTTTCATTATTGACCCCTGACTGGGAGATTCCATTGAATGTTCGAACTTAGCTCATTTATTCACATTCATTGGATTGTACTAGTGTACCTTGGGAGTCATTGACATTAATGGTGATTTCCCTTGCACTTGTTAACGGTTTCATCAATGACCAGTGATCAAGTGGTTTCTACCATGTTTGACTTCAGCACATGTAATCACATGGCTAGATTTGTACTTTCAGGTGATGGGATTGAAGACCCTGGGTTTCATATTTTTGATCCAAGATGCGATGGAGTATGTATGATTTTCATCGACACATAGATCCACTTTGTATGTCACATGGCTATGTCGTCCTAATTTGAGTCTTCTAGCATAGATCCATAGTGTATTCCTGGTGGCTATGCAGTATTTTTTATGGCATGGATCCACGGTGTCTGATTGGTGGCCATGACCTACATTCATGATGTCATCCGTCTTTGATCTAAGTATGGGAATGCCTACCTTAGAACTAGTATTATATTATGTCAATGCTTGGTTGTTTGCAGGTTTTCGATTAGGTGCACTCCTGGTTTCTGACACACACACACAGTTTACAAAGTATTTCGGTTGTCACAGATTACAGCCTCATACTTTGGGGGGTATTCTTTTATACATGATTTTGGTCACTCTGGTGATGTATTAACCATGGTGGATTCAGGTTCCCAACAAGGACTTTTTGCCCGAGAAACGTGGCCTTTGTTTCCTTCCAAAAAACATATTTTTGAAGTGAGTTCACAGGCTGCCTATGGCCTAGGGTGCGAGAATCACTCATTCTCGCAGGCCTCCTACACTTAGGGTTTGAAATTCTTGTCATTTGCTCCATACACAGGGTGTGAACCTGTTTTTAATCTTGGAAAGAAGAAGAGGTCTCGAGGGTTCTAGAAGGGAATCTTCTAGAAAGTGAGTTGGCATTCGTATGGTTGTCATTTTACTAACTTCTCAGATTTGATGGGATCATCCTCATCCATGTAACCATCTCTCCTTCTCCTATATATTGAAAGGTTTCTCATGGAAAAGGTTAAGAAAGATTAATTGAAGAATTGGTGAAAGAATTGTNCTAATTGGTCTATCAAGAGGAATTGGATCTTCTTCATGCAAGTACAGAGAAAGTGTGTGTGTTGGAACCAAGGGTCACTGAAATGAAGCTTGTGAAATCAAGGCAATTAGGTTGTATCTTCTACTTTCAATTATATGATACAGCGGCATGTCCCTTTCCCATAAAGTCACTCTTACTTTATTGTGTAATTCCTTGATCATATGCATAAGTTGACGTTGAATAAATTTTGCTATCTTCACTTTGGTTGTTTGTGTTGTCTTGGACTTGACTTCACGAGAGCACTGGAGTGAAGTGGGAGCAACAGAGACCTAAGGAAGCAATATAAAGGTATGTCACTTATTCCTCCCTATTAGCATATTCAATGATTACAACTTAGGGAAAGAGTCATGTCTTGTCCTGTTTTGTTCTAGATCCAGGTGGATCTAGGGAGATCTGTTAGTGTCCTCACCTAGGGATTAGTCCAATAACATCATTCGATAGGATTTCGAAGTCCCAAAATGGGTCAACATGGCCAAGAATATCCCAAATCTTGGTCAAGGGCCAACAAACAGTCAGGGAGTTGGTGCTTCCTTCTAGTGGGTTCTAGAGAAACTAGAGAGTTGGTGCTCCCAACAAGTTTTTTCTTGTAAAAAAGAGGTTGTAGCCTCAAGAGGAGTTGGATCTCATAAGAATGATAATGTAAAAAAATAAAGATACTTATCATATCAAGAAGAAGAGGTTTTTCCCTTTATGGGTTTCCTCAGGAAATATATGTCTCTGTATATTTCATGTGTGTGATTGATGTTGAATATTCTATTGCTTACTTCCCTGCATTATTGTGATCATCATTGATTTTTCTGTAAAGAGTCTAAAATGGGCATAATTGTTTAAGCACAGT
>SNQJ01S0052374.1:25009-45776 GCA_010110895.2 Picea sitchensis
CTAGGGGAAGAAAACCCAACAAAACTTCCTTAATATAGATAGCCAATACAATGCCAAGAGATATCTATGCTAAAAAAGAAAGTCCTCTCCAAGATATGCACCACTCTCTCTCTCCTTTGTGGATAATAGATCATAACTTGTCTCTCAAAACTGATTAAGTGAGTTGTGTTCAAATGAGGTGCTAGCCTCCTTTATTTATACAAGTTTTGGCACGTGTGAAGTGTCTTTTCACTGGCAGGGCCGACTTCTCAATCTGGGTGGGTAAACCCACATTTATTATATTTCTAGATCTCTTAATAAACTGCTGGGGTCGGCTTCTTATTCTGCCTATTACAATTATCTTTTGACCACTCCACGAAAGGGGATTTGGTACTATTACAATATCCGACATGATCAATCCAAAATGGGGATTGATTGATCCTATGAATAAAATATCAATAATAATAAGAATACTCTTTGCAGTTACATTATTTCAACTGGAAGCTCATCGACCACTATGTCAACAAAATTATCTAACAATTCTTAAACCTCTTCAGGAAAATCATCTATCGAAGTACTAGTAAGGATAACTTTGGGTTTCCTCGCCACAACAAACTGCATCTCATGTTCTTTCTTGACTTATTTCAGGAGTTCCTTCTCGCTCATGAGAAGTATTCTTGTGTTGGCTTCCCCTTTTAATTTGTTCTCCTCTATTGGCAGCAACATGTGTATCCTTCCATTCTTCTCCAAGGTGTATGTATTCTTCCTCCCATCATGTATGACATTCCTGTCAAACTTCCATGGTCTTCCCAACAAAATATGGCATACATCCATGGGAATTACATCACACGTAATTTCATCTCTATATCCTACTATCTTAAATTCAACCAAGTATTGTTTAGTAACCATTACCTGGTGTCCTTTATGCAACCATGAGACTTTATATGGCTCTGGGTGTGCAGTTGTCTCCATCTCCAATTTCTCCACCATCTCCATGGATACTAAGTTATCAGTGCTCCCACTGTCAATGATCACCTTGCATACTATGTCTTTAGTCTTGCGAGCTATCCTGAATAGACTGTTCCTCTGTATCGGCTTTTTAACTTCTACCTCTAGTTTTAAGAGAACCTTTCTCATCATCAGTGATGTTCCATCCTCTGCTCCTTTTGCTTCAACATAACCTCTTTGTGCTTCCTAATTGTGAGCTTCTCCTCCTTCTTTATTTTTCTCGGGGCATTCCCAAGACATGTGCCCTGTATTTCCACAATCATAACATCTTATTCCTCCTCTGCCTCTTCCTCTAGAAGAGTCTCTTCCACCACCCTGTCTTCCTTGGGAACTTCATCCTCTTTCCAAGTGACTGTGTGGAGTTTCAGCCTCATCCTTGGAATTATGCGCTTTGTCATGGGAAACTACCTTGCCTTTTTTGGGGGATGATATTTTACCTCTACCTCGTTGGCTTTGTTTTCTGGCCAACTTCTCTTCTTCCTTCAGCGTGAAATGATAAGAATCCTCCACTGTCCTTACCAACATCATTCTGAGCTCATCCTGGATTTCATACGTCATGCCATTTATATACCTGTCAACTTTTTCTTCATCCCTCTCTCTTTTTCCAGCTCTAATGTTTAGCTTGTAGAACTCCTATGTGTATTCTTTAACTGTCATACCCTTCTATCTCAAGTTCTGTAGCTTCCTGAATAGATTGATATGATAATATTTGGGCATGAATTTAGCCTTCATCTTGGCTACCATTATGTCCCAATTCTTTATCTTATGTTTGCCTCTACTTCTCC
This sequence comes from Picea sitchensis, assembly GCA_010110895.2. NCBI lineage: Eukaryota > Viridiplantae > Streptophyta > Pinopsida > Pinales > Pinaceae > Picea > Picea sitchensis. The sequence continues at coordinate 26,782 of SNQJ01S0052374.1, forward strand.
TCTCATCCTGCAGTTCATCCCACCACAATGTTGCATGTTCTTTAAGCTTGGTGACAACATGTCTCACCCTTTTCTCCCCATAGACATCTTCATAATCAAAATATTTTTCCATGGACCTTATCCAATCTAGTAGCTCTTCAGCATCCAAATTGCCTTGATACATTGGAACCTCTATCTTGGCTCTAGCTCCTAATCTAACAAATGCTCTTAGCAAGCATTCTTCGACAACGTGCTCCCCTGCAGCTTCTTCAGCTTCTACATCTTCACTCTCTACATCGTTGACGTCTCCAACATCATGTGCTCTTCTTTGCACTTCTTCCATCGCTTTTAACCTTTCACGAAGTTCTCAAATCTCTCTTTCTACAACAAGATTGGATAAAGGTGGCTCCCCTTGTCTCCTCAGTGGAATTGTGTTGATTGTACCTCACACACAAAGTACAAATTCGATTTCTTTTTCTCCTTCGCCTGAAATCTACAGATGAAAATCAGCTCTGATACCACTTGGTGCAGACCCCCCTTCATTCCTAAGGGTTGTGCGACCTCCCGGTCTAGGATCGATCAAGAAACCGAGTCTGATTGACTCTTCAGTCCCTCAAGGACCTTCAATCAACTGAATAGGCCCCGCTTCTTCTTAAGACACGGGTTCTATGGAACCTGCAGGCTTCTCCTTAACACTTTTAAAGCTTTAGCGTATTTAGGCACTAGCTCTCCTGGTTAAGCCCCTCCCTCTACATGGCCAAGGCTGTGACCAGTCGCCTAAACGAAAGACACTTCACAATTTCACATTTCATGACTTCGCATCTCATGAAGTTTGCTTGATCATCCTTCTGAAACCAGAACTTGCGAGTTCTACTTGTCAAATCAATGGTCCACAATCCTCGCGATGCAATGGTCCAAATTTCCTTTTAATGTATCGAGACTTCACATTTCATGAAGTTGGAAGGCTAATAAATTCTCTCCTCTGATCCCCGATATCCCAAAATTCATGTGCACTAGATCAAAAACTCACAAGTCCCCGTGATATGATGACTCAGATCAACTCTTCACAAATCAGGACTTTGTGTTTCACGATGTTGAAAGACTGCTCACCTCCCTTCTCCCGATATTCCAACTCCCAATATCTCTCGGGACAATCAACGGTCCATATTTCTCCTTCGATCAAATACTGTGATCAAATCATGATTCGCGAGTTATTATAACTCTGCCTTTTGACTTCTCTGAGTCACGAGTCAGTGAAATGATGATCTCTTGCCACGTGTCCCCCTTGACGATGGATGGCTCTGATGATTTCGAAACTTAGTAAGTCTGATTCTCCTGTACACTTTCAAAGCTTTAATGTTAGTGAACTTTACTCTGATCAGACAGCTATGATCCTTAGGCACACAGATCAGATGGCCGAGATCCTTTGTTTTCTCTCTGATCGAACAATTGAGATATTTTCTTTGGTGCTCAGATGGAATGGTTGAGATATTTTCCTTTGCGCTCACTCCTCGTTTTTCGGATGCTGATCAGACGGTCCAGATCTTTTCCCCTAAGCTTATGCTTTTTGCTAACTTAGAAGATTTTCAAAATATGTAAAGGTTTCGACCTTTATCCTTCCTGCGAGTCTGTTTCTTCGGTCTCATTTGCACTTCTTGGAAAGTGTTGTCCCTCATGAGCTTGATCTCCTCAAAGATTTCGATCTCCGACGCGCTTCTTGATTTTTCGGGAAACTCGTCAAACTCAGATCCAAATATTCTTGAAAAGAATTATTTCCTTCCTTCTTGGTGTTCCTCTATTCTTGTCCTTCTACTTCTTTATGAAGTCACTTCAACTCTTCATCAAATTCTAGACCTGTGCACTCTTTGTAAGATATATTTACATAAGATTTGAGTTCTTGCGATGATTGTGCATACCTTGCGGTAGTTGCTTTACACTTCCTGCAAAGAAACCTTACGTTGTTCCTCTCGAGCTTACGATTCAAGACAGACTCAGTCAACGCACTCCTTGAAGACTGTGTGCACACCTTGCACCAGCTCACGAGGAAAAGCGATTTAAATTTTATGCAGACATTTCAAAGATATACACACGTCTAACAAGATTCATGTATTCTTGAAAAAAAACAATAACAGGGAACTTACAAACAACAACAACTTCACTCATTGGATCAATTTTCCTCTGTTATCTTCATTCAAAATAAAGAAAATGGTTACAATAAAATTCAAACAAAAATCATTGCTATGAGATTCCCACTTTCTCACAACTATCGTAACCCTTCTTTAGGGCGTACAAAACCTCTCTCTATACAAAAGAAACAAACTAACTGCTACCTAATTGTGGTTACATTGAGACTAGGGTTAAATTTCGAGGTCACGCATGCTCATTCTGTCTACATGCGTGATCTTTCCATTTATTGTTTTCTATCAGCTTCAAAAGATTTGCAGTGCTGGCTATTATTCAAGACTCTGGATTGGTCCTCAGGCGTTGAGTTGTCCTACCACATGTACTTGTTGATGATGCTCTTGCATCACACTCTTTCAACCTTTTCAGAGTAGTTAATAATAACTTCTTCGGTCTGTATAAGAGAAGTTAGTTCATATTCCTCCGATCTCTCCTTTCAAATACTAACCTCTAGCCTTTCGCCTCCATTTTTTTACTTAGGTTCTTAAGCATTGTCTTCTTTCAATATTTCCAACTGGACTTAAACTAGTACATCACATTTGGTTATTATGTCCTAAATTTATCTTTTTGGCAGGTACAAACATGTCACCGAGGAAGAAGAAGGTAGGCAAAGTATCTGGAGTTGAGCTCTTTGGTAGCTCCCAACAAACAAAAGTAGTAGAGATTGTCGGGGCTACGTATGACGATACATCCATACTTCTAGAAAATGATGGAGAAATTCTGAAATGGGGGGAAGTGTACTACATGTTTAAGAATTCAAATTTATATATAGAATTGGAAGAACCAGATGAACTCTAGGCACATCTCAATATACAAATGAATTTGGCACATTACAATGTTAACTATGAAGGTATAACTGACGTAGATAGGTGGATAGCAGTGCATATTTTAACCTTGTACAATATTTACTGCAAACATATTTTCAGTAAAAGAAAAGAAAATATACAATGGCAAATACAAACATTACACAGATAATTTTCCCTTGGAAACCCAAAACGAGAAAACTAGCATACTTTATATTCATTCATAGTGATACATTGTTTACAATACAATATACATATAGGAGCCAACAACATCCAAAACCCTTAACCAATGACCTAGATTAGTCAAAAATCCTAATTCCTTAACCGGAAATAGAAAACCATCGGAAAAAACCATGTGCTGAAAAATCACCCAACAATGGACATGAAAATCAAGGCAACATGAAAAACAAGGAAACAATGTGACACGTTTCCTGAGGAAAAACATTCTTGGGGGTGCTACTCCTGAGCACCCGCGTGGGGGCCTATCTCCCCCCTGCACATACCCAACATTCTCCCACTTGTTGTTTTCTTTGCATACAGAGGTTTACAAGGTTACATAGTCAACAATCTAGGGTAGCAATGTCCATGGATCCTCTACACCAAGAGAACTTCTCAGTGATCACAGATTTTGTTAATGAATCTGCAACATTTTTCAAAGTGTCCAACTTCATCAACAACACTTTATTTTCTTCAACCATGTCTCTCAAAAAGTGATATGGAATATAAATATGCTTTGTCTTTGAATGATAAGTTGGGTTCTTCGCCAGAAAAATTGCAATCTGACTGTCACAATCTATCCTTACAACTTGTTGTACCAACCCAATACATGAACACAATATTTGTAACCATACTGCTTCCTTACTTGCATGAGTGGCTGCCATGTATTTATCTTATGTAGTTTAAAGTGACACAGTATCATGTCTTTTGCTCATCCAACTTATTCCTCCTCCAAACAGGTTAAACACATACCCACTTGTAGATCTCCTATGATCCAGATCTCCAGCCCAGTATGCATCCACAAAGCCATGTATATCCAACACTCTGTCCAATATCAGTCTTCCTTGGTAGCACAATCCATAGCTAGCGGTGCCACACAAATACCTAAAAACCCCTTTCACTGTTGTCCAATGCTCCTTCCCTGGTTTTGACATATACCTACTCAAAACTCCCATTGCATGTGCAATTTTTGGTCTAGTACATACCATTGCATACATCAAGCTGCAAAATGCACTCACATATGGAGAATGAGACATGCCCTCCTCCTCTTCATGTTTCTTGGGAAATTGATCGCTTGATAACTTTACACTAACAGGAATAGGTACCTTGATCGATTTACATTCCTTCATATTAAACCTCTGCAATATTGTCTCAACATATTTTCTCTAATTTAACCATAGTTTCCTTTTTTCTGATCTCTTTTAATTTCCATGCCCAAAATGAAATTTGAAGCATTGAGATCCTTCATGTAAAATTTAGAGGACAACCGGGTTTTCACATCCTAGATAATCTCCTTGTTGTTTCCTATCAGCAACATGTCATCCATATACAAGACCAAATAAATCAAATGATCACCAATTAATTTAAAATACACAAAGTGATCCTCTTTGCTTCTTGTGAAGCCAAGTCCCAACATATAAGTATCAATTTTTTGATACCACATCCTTGGTGATTGTTTTAAACCATACAAGGACTTTTATCTTGCATACCAGCTCCTTCTTTCCCTTCACAACATAACCTTCTGGTTGTTGCATATAGATTTCTTCTTCCAGATCCCCATGTAGGAATGCTGTCTTCACATCCATCTGGTCTACTTCAAAATCAAATGCAACAACAACATATAACATAAATATTATAGAGGTTAACTTGGCAACATGAGAAAAACTCTCACCAAAATCAATTCCCTCAACCTAGGAATAACCCTTTGCTACTAACCAAGCTTTGTATTTCTCCACTTTTCCTTCTGCATTCATCTTCTTTTTAAATACCCATTTGTTTCCAATGGGTTTTCTTCCAATTAGCAACTCCACTAGATCCCAAGCCTCATTCTTATCCAAAGCTTCAATTTCTTTTTCCGTGGCCCTTTTCCAGAGATTTCCATCCTCTGAATCCACTTCCTCCCTGACAGTTCTAGGATCATCATCAGTAATAGACAAAGAAAAATTTGAACGAAAATCAGATGGAGTATACCTTTTTGGTAACCTTCTTTCTCGAACTGATCTCCTCAATACTGGCGTATGAGGATCTTCTACTTCTAATTATTGTTCTTTTGTAGAGTCTAAGTCATCATCCTCTAAATCAAAATTTATTTTGTTTGGTTCTTCCTTACTTGGTAGGACTTCCTGTTTAACAACATCCTTCATTTCTCTAAATACCACATCTCAGCTATACACTACCTTCTTCGTTTCTGGGTTCCAAATCTTATAACCTTTGAGGCCATCTTTATATCCAATAAAGATGCACTTTTTCAGCCTTCTTATCTAGCTTACTCCTGTTTTCCTTTGGAACATGAACATATGCATCACATCCAAATACCTTGAGATGTGTGAGAGAAGGTTTCTTACCAGTCCATACCTCTTGTGGAGTCTTGTCATCCAACACTGATGAGGGTGATTTGTTGACCAGGTAACATGCAGTAGCCACTGCCTCTGCCCATAATTCGTGCCCTAAATTGGCACCACTAAGCATGCACCTTTCTTTTTCCATTAGCATCCTATTCATCCTTTCTGCAAATCCATTCTACTGAGGTGTATATGGAGTAGTCTTCTACCTTGCTATACCGCACTTCTTACATAATTCTTCAATTTCATTTCCGCATAACTCTCTGCCATTATCTTTCATCAACACCTTAATTATTTTCTCTATTTGATTCTCAACAAGAGCCTTAAACTCTTCAAACCTGTCAAAGACTTCATATTTCTTCTTGAGTAAATATATCCAAGTATTCCTTGAGAAGTCATCTATAAATGAGACATAGTACACATATTTTCCCAATGATGGGATCGACAGAGGTCCAAAAACATCACTGTGAACTAGTTGTAAAATTCCTTCTGCCCTCATTGCACCAGAAGGGAATCTTACCCAATTCTGCTTCCCATATACACAATGTTCACAGAAATCAAAACCCAAAGAGAAGTTAGACATACCTTCAACCATACCTTTATCGTGTAGTAGTCAAAGACCCTTCTCTCCGATATGCCTTAGTCTTTGATGCCACAACATAACCTTTTTTCCAGAGACTGTAGGATTTCTTTCTTCTTCAACTCCAATATCAGGAACACTGGAACTCTTACACCCATCACTAATAGTGATTCCTTTCATCTTATACATAGTTCCAAACCAAACTCCTTTCAACAACACCATTGTTCCTCGAACCATCCTATAGGTTTCCTTTTCAAATATATTTTTTACCCTTGCATTGTCCATTTTTCTTACAAAAATCAAATTTTTGGCCAAACCTGGGATGTGCAGAACACCTGACGGTGTTCTAATCCTTCCATCAATGAGCCTCAACTTAACTTTTCCTCGTCCTATGATTCTGGTTGTCGAATCATCACCTAAGAAAACATTACCTCCATCATACCTTTCATATTCAAAAAACCACTCCTTGTGGGGATTCATATGAAAGGATGCACCTGAGTCAACCAACCATGCCTCATGATCTACACGTGTGCTTGAAGAATCTAAGTACACATCCCCTCCTTCTTCCTTGGAGGTCTTTTCTTCTGTAGAAGGATATTCTTCAGATCCCTTATTTTTCTCAACTTTGGATCTACATTGCTTATTGTAGTGCCCTTTTATTACACATCTCCAACACACCTTTACAAACTTTCTGGTAGATTTAGATCTACCCTTAGACTTAGATCTCACTTGAGAACTTAGATCTATTTCTTTCCTGGGAGTATCCTCTTGAAAATAATGTGTTTGTTATTTGTCCTTCCATATTCTTTTGTCTCATCTCCTCTAAAAACAAGGATGAGACCACTTCATCAAACTTCAAGAAAGTTGTATTACTACCTATGGCCACAACCAGACTATCCCACGAGTCTGGTAAAGAACACAATAAACTTATACACTTAACTTCATCTGAAATTTTAATATCAACAGATATTAACTGACTTACCACATTATTGAAAGCATTCAAATGCTCTACCACCGAGTCTCCAACCCTCATCCTCAGATTATACAGCTTCTTTCTCAGGAATAGTTTATTTAGTAGGGACTTATACTGATACAACTTCCCCAAATTATCCCAAAAATCCTTGGTTGTAGCTTCCTCTGACACATTTAGTAATACTGAATCTGAGAGACGCAGTTGGATTTTTCTCTTCACCTTCCAATCCAAATTTTTACAGTCATCTATTAAATTTCCTGTAGGTGCAGTACCTAGATCTATCGTGATCCACTGATCTCTATCCACCAATAGATCTTCCATATTGAGCTTCCACAACTCAAAAAATTTCCCATTAAACTTCTCGATCTCCATTTTCGAATTGCTTGCCATTTCTTTTCACCTGAAAAATCAATACCATGGATCTCCCACTGTAACAAGGCTTATCACAGTCCCGCGCCAAACCCTTGATCACAAAGGCATCCCCCTAAAGCCAACAAATCTCTGATACCAAATGTAGATTTTAACCTTGTACAATATTTACTGCAAACAAATTTTCAGTAAAATAACATAAAAGATACAATGGAAAATACAAACATTACACAGAGATTTTTCCCTAGAAACCCAAACCCGGAAAACCAACATATTCTATATTCATTCATAGTGATAAATTGTTTACAATACAATATACATATAGGAGCCAGTGGCATCCAAAACCCTAACCCAATGACCTGGATTAGTCAACAACCCTAATTCCTTAACCGGAAATAGAAAACCATCAACAAAAACCATGTGCCAAAAAATCACCCAACAATGGACACAAAAATTGAGGCAACATGAAAAAAGAGGCAAAAATGTGACACGTTTCCCGAGGAAACAAATTCTTGAGGGTGTTAGAACCGTAATTTTTACAGTTAGAGTCAGTCCTAGATGAGTCATAGTTCGTGTTTCTAAGCGTGTGAAGTCAGGTACTGAATAACGAATGGGTTGAAATCAGCAAGTGGCGGGTCTCACCCTTGGAGTCGGGAAAGGGAATCATGATTAGTCATGTGTGACTTGTAAAGGTCCCTTTCCCAAAAGATTGAGTCCTGTCAGAAAGAGGGGATTTACGTGCCATAATTCAAGGCAAGTTGTTGGAATAAAGGTCACGTCGAGGGATATAATGACCATCATCACCTAGTTATGAAGTCAAAAAGGTTAAGAAATCATGGTGCTCATATCACGTATACTCTGTAGCTATTATCATTTGTACTTTGCAGACTTCAAAGTGTACCCATCGCACAATTTTTCTGCACAAATAGTCATCCTTCTTCCAAACTTCTCGTCACCATGGATTTATCGTCCTCTACCATGATTCCATCCCTTTTCCATTCAAGTATAAATACTGATCATCCTACATGCTTCTCCTTTACCTTCCGAATTTGTGTGTTGTTTGTGGTTTTTTATGCAAGTCCCGGGTGCTTTCGTTGTGGGAAGGTTGATTACCATCATTTGTATTGTGAGTCTATTCATTCAAGTTGCCACATCTCCTTTGTTTTTAGTCATTGTTTGAAGCCTATTGTAGTTCACTGCGATCTAGTGCATTGGGCGATAGTTCTCCTCATGGTCAGCATCTCTTCTTTGGAGTTTCTTTCTGTCGCATTGAATTTCTTTCCATGTCTAAATTCTCTGTCTCACGACAACTTTCTCAGTGCCTTGCCACCATGCCAAAAAATTTCGTCGTGATTCCCTACCGTGACGAGACTACCATTGTTGTTTATCACCACTCTGATCTCCTTCTGCTCAGAAATATTTCATAGCACCTTGCTGCCGCGCATTAGACTCCCAGAGTTGATTTTGCTTGTCATGCAAATATTTTGTCATTTCCTTTCCAAAAGGTCTCTGTGAAGTATATCATTCTCATCTGCTGCGTAGAGAGGGTGTTATCCTTCATTACCACTTGCACAAAACAAATACACATTTGCATCATGACAACATCCCAAGGCATAAGAAAGAAGGAACAGAGTGGCAAGGACTTGAGGTCTGAGCCTCAAGACCTGACATTAATCAACGAAGATCTGAATATCAGGGCATATTTTGAATAGGTTTGATGTATGCGCTATTATGAGAATATAAAAGGATACAACACGAATCTAGATGAACAATTTTCTCTTAGGTTTAATGGGTTCTATGCTACCATTGTGGGAATCACATTCCAGGTAACGGAGGAAACTCTGTCAACTGCGACAGATATCCCTCCATGTAGTGAAAAGTGGTCTAAAGGCATGCCTTTAGACGTATTATTCTATGAATACTTTATCAAGACAAACTGCCTGAATGGGAAAATCGGAGCGGGCGTTCCGAGTCACTATCTCCGGGAGCCATTCCAAAAGCTCCTAAAGGTGATTAGAAGGTATTTCACCTGTGAAGGAAGGTTTGAAAGAGTATACCCATATCACATTAGGATGTTGATTCACTTCAAAGGGAAAAATCCTTTGAACTTACCTTTCTTCTTGCATCAAAGCCTAGAAAGGATGGCAAACATCCAGGTTGAAGCTGACCAACCGAGGAAGAATTTATTCGATCTATCATTGATCAAGTTGTTGGTAGTAGAGGAATTGAGACAACTCGGCAAATATTGGGATTAATTTCTAATTTCAACCGACATCTCCAGGGACCCCAAAGGTGACTTCCCTCTATCCGCGGGGGAAACATCATTTCACAGTGCAGGGGAAAGAATGGAAGAGGCCATGAGAAAAGGAAAGAAAATAGAAGACTCGTCATCCCAACAACCAACACCCCAGAAAACAGGTAGGTTGAGGTTGATCAAGAAGGCTGAGGAGACCCAATCTCCCAACGAATTGCGCACCCAGTCTGATGCTGAGAAGTTACTCATGCACGTTGTTCAGATAGAACCCATTGAAGGTTCAAGCAGGGGAATTAGTGAAAGACAGAGAAGTCTGGGCACTGAAAACATGGAGGTTCAGAAGTCATCACAGGAGATGAAGAAAGCGTAGCTTTCTATTGTCGAATTGTATCAGCAGAAGAGATAATTAAGAAAACAATTGGCAGAAAGGACTATTGAAGTGACAACGTCGCAGAGCCGAGTAGGAAATGAAAATTGGCTCAAAATACAACTCAGACGGGTGCAAGACATAATCATTCAGCTGCATGAGGAATAGAGGATGTTAGAGGAAAGAATCGTAGAGCACTTCAAGGAATGTGGAACAACCATGGATAATTCCCGCACGACTCTTGCCAGTACTCAAGAAAAGCTAAAAGGGAATGCGGTCTTATGGATACAAGTGAAGAATTTGAATATATGAAATTTGTCTCTTAGGAAAAAACTCAGAGTATTAAGGTTGCAGGTTAGGCCAGAGGCATGATTGACATGACCCCATTTTTTCTTTTTGAACGGGGCATGAAATCTTTCTCCCCGTGTATCATGTTTCCTGTCGAGAAACAAGAGGTCTCACAGGGCACCCGTGCAGTGAATATCCATGGTGCAGATGTTGTAAACCCACCTATTAAGGAGGAAAAGTGTAAGCAAAATGCATGATAGTTTTGGAGGAGATGCGTGGTCCCCCGACCATTGTTTCCACCTGGAGTGCACGAATGAAAACCAATAGACACCTGCCACACCAACTCACCATGTGCATACTACAACCAGTGATCGTGCGACAACAACCAGAGCCCATTACACAAGGTGGCAGAGTTTCTGATAGTGCACTCGATCATTCGGGTACCCCGCAAAAGAGAAACATCGATGCATCACAACTTGATGATTGAATCTTTCTCATGACTGAACGATCAAGATGAAGACGTTGGTTATGACATGATTGGATGCAGTCGGGTTTCCATTTTCAGTAAACTCTATTCGAAAGTTCATCTGGCAAGGAGTAATCGAAATTGAAATTATAGGAGAAGTAGTTTGAGGCATAGCAGCCCAAGGGGCATAGTTTTTTCTATATATTTTAGCTTTTCAATGTAAGCCAGGTTGGAAAATTAGTGTAGACAAGAGACTCTTTTTGGGGAAAAGAGGACTATTGTACTGCAGATCAAGACTACTTTATTCCTTTGAAGTTAATGAAGAAGTTTCCTCTTTCTGAGATTTGAGATTCATCACGGTGTTTATGTTCAGTATTTGTTTCTTGTATATCATTTCCATGATTATGTTTTTCTGCTAGCATTGTCTGAGAGTAAGTGGTAGGAATTCATCCATGTTTGATGCTCCTTTCACACTGATGATGCTTATTATGTGTTAATGGGTACTTTTACAGAATTCATCTTCATTTGATGCTCTGTTTAGTAATTAATCTGTGTCCTTTCTTCTAAAGATGCACTGGAGATTCATCCACTAATTGATGCCTATAGTGTAGTGGGATTTCTTCTCCTTTCCATCTCTCATTTCATATCATTTATTTGTTGAGCATAGCACCTATTTTTCCTCAAATCTGCAGAAAGAAACCAACCTGCTATTGACTGTAAAAACATTGAAATTCATGCCTTGACTCCATTGCCCAATGGTACCTTTTCCTTGTTTTTCCTACCAACCCTTTTAAAAGAAAAAATAAACATATCTTATTGCAGAATCTGACCTCTGTTCATTTATTGATGAAATATTTGAGTTATTACCCGTCATTAGACATATGAAAGATCCCTCTCTGGTTGTATAGGTGAGAATGCAATCTAAAGTTGGTTGAAATAGTTACCTTGGGGTTTTCTTTTATACAACCCAAATAAATTTTTGAGTGTTAATAGGGGGTGTTTCCCCCGAACCCCGCACGGGTGGATATCGCCCCTCAAACCCACCTGCATGCACGGTGCAACATAGACACTACTACTCGTGCAAAGAATATAACACATACCCAACAAGAAGAAAATCATGATGCACCTCCTGAGTTATAGAGGCCGGAAAAATATGGTAGAAATACTTATTTGTATGCATTAGAGCATTTCCAATAGATAGGATAGAGAGCTAATAAAGAAGTAACCAAATCTATGGAAATATGTTCAAAGACCCGCAAGGTTTCTCAGGAACTGATCATAAATAGTCGTCTCACAAGGTTAGATGAGCTTGGAAATAATTTAGTAGCAGAATAAATGGTAAATGTCATTCAAGACAACATAAATCGAAGGAAACAAATAGTTGAAGCAACTACCTTTGTCTCCACCAACCTTATTGATCAACACCTGCTACAACTAGTTAAGCTTCACACGATGGTGCAAGCTTTCATGAAAAATTTAGAGAAGGATATGATCACCCTCAATGGTAGAATTTATCTGAACAATGAAACATTAGAGTAGTTGACATATAGGAGGATTGAATTTCTCTATAAACAGTTATAATTTTGGATGACCTACCTTAGAAGCAAAAGTTCATAGGAGGAGGACATGATACCTTCCCTTTCTTTTGTCCTTTTCCTAACTACTCTAAATTTTGTCCCTTGATACACACTTGTCATTAGAGAAGAAAAGATGAGCCGTTTTGTAACTACCTCTTTAAGAAGAAGATGAAAGGACACATGGGAGTTACTAATTTTTGTATAAAATAGGATAGAAGCTCATTTGAAAAGGACTTTTTTGGATTTTCAAGCATTGTATAGACCCAAGAACATTTTCGAGAACACATACTTTGTTAATTAATATTGAGAATACCTCAGGGCCAACATATTATAGAAGTAATTGTGTGTAGAAACGAATCGTAGCTTTGAACTACTTCAAGTGAAGATAATCATTGTTTCTATGGAGTGTAAGAATGCTTTTTTATTGTAGATTGATTCTTAAACAATCTTTGTCATTCTACAACTATTGAGGTTTCTTTGAATATTTCAATGCCTTGAGATTTGTGGGTTATTGTCATATATGTTTTCATGGTCTAGATTAATCTGATTATATACATTTGTATGCACTTGTTTCCAATATTTCACTTTTTTTCCAGCTAACTGTATAAAATTTGTGTAAGATTTTGGTTGCATTATAACTCATCGATTACTCTAGTGTGCTCCTAGTTAGGATAGGTTAGCATATATTAACAATATATTATTTTTCTTTACATACATATTCTTCATATTCATCTTGCATTTCATTCTCACCATCCGTCCTCCCACCCTCACTAGTACATCGGACCATAATCAGTAAGAAAACCAAAAAACAACAACAATGGAAGCCAGGCCAAATTTTGTATGGGACTCCTAATTCAAACGGTGTATAGTCTAGTTAGGACCATATACTGAGGAGTAATCCTTGTTGTTTTCGGGTGAATTTATACCCATCAACATGTTGGAAATGACATGACGATAACTATCCATCCATGAGTATGTTACTTGCATTTATTCTATCCTTCACATTCAAATTCCTCAAACAACTTCCGGTTCCACAACGACACCTTCAATACTTCTTGTAGACTTTGTCAATTACACCCATATCTCATACTTCTTCTAGGGATGGAATCAATCAACTTACTGAAAATATCGACCATACAAATGACAACCAACTTTCCAATGATCAACCAACTGTCCAACGATATCGTTCACATCTCTGGCACTTCCAGACTCCTCCAAGGGTTGACTTGATCACATCTCTAGGTCTTTTGGACTTCTCCAATGGTTGACATCAATGAAAACCAATTTTCCAACAATCTCCCCCTTTGGAATTGATGCAAATACTAATGGAATGCATTGATGGCAACACTCATGCTCATATTGCATACTCATGCTCATGCTCCCCTATGACCATTTCTCCCCCTATCTCCATGGAATTTCTCTTATCTCTCCCTCTTTGACATCAATGGAAAATGGTATCTCTTTTGGGGGATGTTTCCCTTGTATTTATGCTTCCGATATTTCTCTCTTGATCCTTCTCTTTTTCCTCCTTTTTCATCATGGGAAAATGGGTAACTCCCCATGTCGGTATGTCTCTCCCTGTCTACATGCTTCTAAACTGATCTTTATTTATGATGGTTTCTCTCCCCTTGAATTATTTGCAATATGTTATGTATATCAATGTGGGGATTATTCCTTTCCTCTCTTCCATAGTTGCTTGTCCATTGATGCTTCCTCTTGTAATTCACTGACATATGTAAAAATCATTCAAAGTTACTTAGCTTCAAGTTTTCAACACTTTTCTTGTCTTCATTGAGCTTCAGGTGACTGGCCATTTCTTCTATACTGCTTCAACATCAATGAACATACTACTCAACAATTTCCTTTTGAAGATATAGCTTTTGTTGACGATTTCTATTTCCCTGTTCTATTGTGCCTTTCACAACTTTCTTTTATGTGACCAACTGATTCCAAATATCAATATATTGTTATGCATATTCTATGACTCATGTCTTTTGTACCTTCCAAGTGTCTCATGAATCCATATCTATCCATTCATCACAAACTTTCCATGACTCAGCTACTCAACTATCCACAATTTTGACTCATCTGTCACTCTACTATTATGAAGACTTATCCAAATTTATTGCGATTGATCATTACATATTCCTGATTCTCAATTGAATCACATATGTCCACTTATCTTCTCTAACACATCCTCATATTTGAAAAAAATATATCCCTTCCTAGAGTCTTCTATGAATCTTCGCCTGTAATGTGTGCCAATGATATTCTTCGTAACTTCCATTTGATACTTGCATGGAATTTGTTCTAAAAGTTTCTCTTCAAACAATCAATCTATACAAGATATTTTGCATTTATGTCGTCAAACTACTATGAATCTAGTTTCCCAAAATCTGCAAATACTTCTGACTTCTCGAAAGATAGTTCTCTGATATGTCTTATCTGTTGCTTAGACTCCCCATGTTTAATTTTCATATTATTGCCAGTCTCCAAGATGGATGGCTCAGAGAAGTGGAGGAATCCACCCTAGTGAAGAGTAATCTTCTTCTTTGTTTATAGATTCCTCATCTTTCTGAACTCTGACATATTCCTTTCCATCCTCTTCCTATATTTTGACATCTTCCTTCCTTCCTATAGATTCATCATGACCTTCAACTACTACATATCCCGACAGTGCGATATCTGAAACTTGTTCTTCATTTACCTGCTCCATGGATTATGACAATACAATATTTGAGAGTTATTCTTCTTTTACTTAATTTTCTTTTCTTTCACGTACTACTTCAAATCCTGCGATTTCCGGGACATGTTATTTAGTCATCTTCTCTTCTTGTCACTCTTTTATTCTCCAAAACTTCTTGTATCTAATATCAACATTTTCCTTCATGGAGGGCTCTAACATGATTCTACAATTCGAAGCTATGTGGCCATAATTGTGGCATTTGTAACATTCAATATTATGGGGAGCCACATAATCATTCCTTGCTTGAAAATTTCTACCATATGCTCTGCATTCTACAACTTTATGTCCAAAGTTAGCACAAGTAAAACAATAACCATAAAAGAAACTTTGATACCTGGGAGTGAATGATCTTCTTTGTGATGTAGTCCTTCTGAATTCCTGGAAATGTATCTCTTTTGTTTTCATTCCTCTTTGACTCTTATTGACCATAATCCCTTCCTTTGAGTACTTCTGCATAATTCTTATCCTTTTCTTCATTCTTTGTTTCCAACAACTCAGAACATTTCTCTTCAAATTTCTCTACTGGACGACTGGATATTTCTCTCTCTTCAACATTCTTGCTAAGATTGAAAAATTTAACTCTCAATGTGAAAACTTCTTCTTCAAGCTTCTCATCATCTTCTTATTTCTTTATCATCTGAATATTCACGACTTGTTCCATTCTCTTGGCTTCTTCAAGGAGATGATTTCGTCTTCGAGTCTTCTTTATTGTTGACTATATTGTACTTCAAGCTAGTTTAAATCCTCAAATATTTCCTTGAGATGATCTATCATAATATTCTCTCTTGTCTCTATTTCCTTTCTTTGTGCTACTATTTCGGATTCCAAACATTACTTCTTTTCTATCTGACTTTTGTATGTTTCTTCAATCCTTTTCACTTCTTCTATTTAGACTTCTAGGTTCACAATCATATGTTGGACTTCTTCAGGGATTTGAAAACTTCCCTTTATCTTGATCAATTCTTCCCTGAGAGACTTGTTTTCCTCTCTTTATTTCTTCAGTTCATCTAATTCACTAATTAATTCTACTTCAAGATCTACCATGCCTTCTTCATAATATTCTTCTTCTGAATTTGTTTGACATGATGAGCATTTTTCTTCTCGTTCTTTTCCTTCATCTTATTTATTATGATTTGTATGCTCTGGATTTGTGATAATATGATATCCCTTAGAGTGGATTTTATGTATATTATTCCAAATCTCTTTTTCTAATGAAAATTTTCCCACTTTGTCTTTTGTTGAATCACAAAATCCTTCTCGGATGAAATCCATTGTTATTTTTTTGTTATTTTTCAATTCCTTCTTGGTTGTAGTCTTTGGTTTCTTTGAAGCATTGTATCTTGTAACAACTAATTTCCAAACATCATATCCATGTGCATGTAAGGATGTTTTCATTTTTGTGTTCCATATCTCATACTTCATACCACTCTAACAATTGAACTGTGGTACCCCAATCTTAGTGTAATCCATGATCTACCTTCCAGTGGTTACACTGTTTTCTTGAAGGACCTGCTCTGATACCAATTGTTGGAATACTAAGAGGGGGGGTGAATCAGTATGATAAATTCATCACTTTTATACACAATATATCATCTTTAACTTTACTGGTAGTGTTCAAAAATTTGTCATTAGCATCCAACATATCAATAGTATAAATAAAAAATGCATAGTAAACAATCATAGAAACACAGTACACCAAAATTTATGGAATCCCAAATTGGAGAAAACCATGGAATTATTTTCTTATATGTCAATATAACATTCATAGGAATCACCAACTTCCCAATTCTCCAAATCCAACTGGAAGGAGGCTCCAACCCACTATTTACAGGATCCAACCTAAAGGAAGCTACAACTCCCTGATTTACCAACTACAATTGGAAGGAGGCTCCAACCCCCTAGTTTACAAGCTCCAACATAAAGGAAGATCCAACTTCTTAAGTTCTCCATCACGAATAGAAAGGACGATACAACCCCCTTTCCTTTCCCCATCATGTCACCCTAAAATATAAATGTATAACAACTTGTCACTACCACAATCACTGCCATTGTCAACCTGTCACTGCCACTGATACTAAACCATCAACCTATCACCTTTAATATCACTGCCATTTTTTCATCATCAACCAGATCCACTCACAACTACATGCAACTCATGCCACGATCACCAAGAGCATATCTCAAACCATATTCCCAACATCACCACAACCTTCCTCTAGTCATGTACCAAACATGCACCACGACCACCCACAAGTACCTCTAATAATGCATCATATCATCATCAAGATATGAGCCTCAACCGTGAGCCAAACCTTGAAACAAACCATTAACCATAACATCACCAATATATGTCTCATCATGTATTAACATCACCAAACATGTACCAATTAACCTCATCAAGATTTGCATCTAAACCATGTACCAAACATGTGCCAACATCCATAATATATGTACCTCAAACATGTTCCATATCACTCATGATATTCCTCAACCATATACCAAAATATATCCCATAAACCATGCACCATAACATCACCAAAATATACCTCAGCATGTACCATAAAATCACCAATATATAACCTTCAAAACATGCATATAGACATACCTTTAATCCTGTAGCAACCTTGATGTATCATCATACCTTTCTGCAACCTAGAACAAACATCCCATTTACTTTAGCTCATCCTTGTTACCTCATATTTTCCAATAGATCAAGTGTTCACTAGATAGATATTCAATGAAATTGTATATAAGAATGAGAGACTCTTGATGTGTATTTATACTCTTCCATGTAACTGATTTTCAACCACTTTGCCCTTAATTATTTTCTTATTGTAACCACTTTACCCTTAATTAATTTCTTGTTGTAAAAACTTTACCCTTAATTAATTTCTTGTTACAATTGTTTTACCCTTTTTCCTAATTTTAGGGTAATAACAATTTTACTCTTTTTCCTAATTTTAGAGTCATAATTGTTTTACCTTTTCCCCTAATTTTAGGGTCAGATTGTTTTACCATTGTTTTACCCTTTTTCTTAATTTTAGGTTCAACCTATACTTTCTTGTTACAACCATTTTTCCCTTAATTAATGACTTTGTAATTGTTTAGGGCTTATTAACCATTCTTTAGGGATTCCAACTTCATGAGGCCATAACTCCTCAACCATGAGGAACCACATGGTGTACCACCTACCATTGGAAATTGCATGATGAAAACTATCTATCCATGAATATGTTACTTGAATTTACGTTTTCCTTCACATTCAAATTCCTCAAACAACTTATGGTTCCACAACCACATGTTTGGGGCTTCTTGTAGACTTCATAAATTACACATGTCTCTTAGAATTCTTCTATGGATGACATCAATCAACTTACTGAGAATATCAACCATACAAATGACAACCAATTGTCCAACGATCTTGTCAACATCTTTGGTGCTTCCAGAATCCTCCAAGGGTTGACTCGATCACATCTCTGGGTCTTCCGGACTTCTCGAAGGGTTGAAATCAATCTCCAATGGTTGACATAAATGAAATTTTTTTTCCCAACAATGAAGATAGATATAGTTAATTATGTAGCTAGATACCTTGAATTCCAACAAGTCAAGGTTGAGAATCATCATTGAATAAAATTATTGCAACCACATGTAATACTAGTATCAAAATGGGAAGTGATTTTGATAGATTTTATGGTAGGATTACAAATGTTGTCAAGAAGACACAATTCTATGTTTATAGTAGTAGGAATTTTGACTACAAATGTGCATTTTATCATGGTAAATAATACTTATCAAGTACTGGAGATCACAAAATTATTTATCAAAGAGATAGTACAATTTTATGGAATGCCAAA
>SNQJ01S0052374.1:45786-70287 GCA_010110895.2 Picea sitchensis
AGAGAAGTGGAGGAATCCACCCTAGTGAAGAGTAATCTTCTTCTTTGTTTATAGATTCCTCATCTTTCTGAACTCTGACATATTCCTTTCCATCCTCTTCCTATATTTTGACATCTTCCTTCCTTCCTATAGATTCATCATGACCTTCAACTACTACATATCCCGACAGTGCGATATCTGAAACTTGTTCTTCATTTACCTGCTCCATGGATTATGACAATACAATATTTGAGAGTTATTCTTCTTTTACTTAATTTTCTTTTCTTTCACGTACTACTTCAAATCCTGCGATTTCCGGGACATGTTATTTAGTCATCTTCTCTTCTTGTCACTCTTTTATTCTCCAAAACTTCTTGTATCTAATATCAACATTTTCCTTCATGGAGGGCTCTAACATGATTCTACAATTCGAAGCTATGTGGCCATAATTGTGGCATTTGTAACATTCAATATTATGGGGAGCCACATAATCATTCCTTGCTTGAAAATTTCTACCATATGCTCTGCATTCTACAACTTTATGTCCAAAGTTAGCACAAGTAAAACAATAA
Organism: Picea sitchensis; assembly: GCA_010110895.2. Taxonomy (NCBI): domain Eukaryota; kingdom Viridiplantae; phylum Streptophyta; class Pinopsida; order Pinales; family Pinaceae; genus Picea; species Picea sitchensis. The sequence goes on from SNQJ01S0052374.1 coordinate 46,338, forward strand.
CCATAAAAGAAACTTTGATACCTGGGAGTGAATGATCTTCTTTGTGATGTAGTCCTTCTGAATTCCTGGAAATGTATCTCTTTTGTTTTCATTCCTCTTTGACTCTTATTGACCATAATCCCTTCCTTTGAGTACTTCTGCATAATTCTTATCCTTTTCTTCATTCTTTGTTTCCAACAACTCAGAACATTTCTCTTCAAATTTCTCTACTGGACGACTGGATATTTCTCTCTCTTCAACATTCTTGCTAAGATTGAAAAATTTAACTCTCAATGTGAAAACTTCTTCTTCAAGCTTCTCATCATCTTCTTATTTCTTTATCATCTGAATATTCACGACTTGTTCCATTCTCTTGGCTTCTTCAAGGAGATGATTTCGTCTTCGAGTCTTCTTTATTGTTGACTATATTGTACTTCAAGCTAGTTTAAATCCTCAAATATTTCCTTGAGATGATCTATCATAATATTCTCTCTTGTCTCTATTTCCTTTCTTTGTGCTACTATTTCGGATTCCAAACATTACTTCTTTTCTATCTGACTTTTGTATGTTTCTTCAATCCTTTTCACTTCTTCTATTTAGACTTCTAGGTTCACAATCATATGTTGGACTTCTTCAGGGATTTGAAAACTTCCCTTTATCTTGATCAATTCTTCCCTGAGAGACTTGTTTTCCTCTCTTTATTTCTTCAGTTCATCTAATTCACTAATTAATTCTACTTCAAGATCTACCATGCCTTCTTCATAATATTCTTCTTCTGAATTTGTTTGACATGATGAGCATTTTTCTTCTCGTTCTTTTCCTTCATCTTATTTATTATGATTTGTATGCTCTGGATTTGTGATAATATGATATCCCTTAGAGTGGATTTTATGTATATTATTCCAAATCTCTTTTTCTAATGAAAATTTTCCCACTTTGTCTTTTGTTGAATCACAAAATCCTTCTCGGATGAAATCCATTGTTATTTTTTTGTTATTTTTCAATTCCTTCTTGGTTGTAGTCTTTGGTTTCTTTGAAGCATTGTATCTTGTAACAACTAATTTCCAAACATCATATCCATGTGCATGTAAGGATGTTTTCATTTTTGTGTTCCATATCTCATACTTCATACCACTCTAACAATTGAACTGTGGTACCCCAATCTTAGTGTAATCCATGATCTACCTTCCAGTGGTTACACTGTTTTCTTGAAGGACCTGCTCTGATACCAATTGTTGGAATACTAAGAGGGGGGGTGAATCAGTATGATAAATTCATCACTTTTATACACAATATATCATCTTTAACTTTACTGGTAGTGTTCAAAAATTTGTCATTAGCATCCAACATATCAATAGTATAAATAAAAAATGCATAGTAAACAATCATAGAAACACAGTACACCAAAATTTATGGAATCCCAAATTGGAGAAAACCATGGAATTATTTTCTTATATGTCAATATAACATTCATAGGAATCACCAACTTCCCAATTCTCCAAATCCAACTGGAAGGAGGCTCCAACCCACTATTTACAGGATCCAACCTAAAGGAAGCTACAACTCCCTGATTTACCAACTACAATTGGAAGGAGGCTCCAACCCCCTAGTTTACAAGCTCCAACATAAAGGAAGATCCAACTTCTTAAGTTCTCCATCACGAATAGAAAGGACGATACAACCCCCTTTCCTTTCCCCATCATGTCACCCTAAAATATAAATGTATAACAACTTGTCACTACCACAATCACTGCCATTGTCAACCTGTCACTGCCACTGATACTAAACCATCAACCTATCACCTTTAATATCACTGCCATTTTTTCATCATCAACCAGATCCACTCACAACTACATGCAACTCATGCCACGATCACCAAGAGCATATCTCAAACCATATTCCCAACATCACCACAACCTTCCTCTAGTCATGTACCAAACATGCACCACGACCACCCACAAGTACCTCTAATAATGCATCATATCATCATCAAGATATGAGCCTCAACCGTGAGCCAAACCTTGAAACAAACCATTAACCATAACATCACCAATATATGTCTCATCATGTATTAACATCACCAAACATGTACCAATTAACCTCATCAAGATTTGCATCTAAACCATGTACCAAACATGTGCCAACATCCATAATATATGTACCTCAAACATGTTCCATATCACTCATGATATTCCTCAACCATATACCAAAATATATCCCATAAACCATGCACCATAACATCACCAAAATATACCTCAGCATGTACCATAAAATCACCAATATATAACCTTCAAAACATGCATATAGACATACCTTTAATCCTGTAGCAACCTTGATGTATCATCATACCTTTCTGCAACCTAGAACAAACATCCCATTTACTTTAGCTCATCCTTGTTACCTCATATTTTCCAATAGATCAAGTGTTCACTAGATAGATATTCAATGAAATTGTATATAAGAATGAGAGACTCTTGATGTGTATTTATACTCTTCCATGTAACTGATTTTCAACCACTTTGCCCTTAATTATTTTCTTATTGTAACCACTTTACCCTTAATTAATTTCTTGTTGTAAAAACTTTACCCTTAATTAATTTCTTGTTACAATTGTTTTACCCTTTTTCCTAATTTTAGGGTAATAACAATTTTACTCTTTTTCCTAATTTTAGAGTCATAATTGTTTTACCTTTTCCCCTAATTTTAGGGTCAGATTGTTTTACCATTGTTTTACCCTTTTTCTTAATTTTAGGTTCAACCTATACTTTCTTGTTACAACCATTTTTCCCTTAATTAATGACTTTGTAATTGTTTAGGGCTTATTAACCATTCTTTAGGGATTCCAACTTCATGAGGCCATAACTCCTCAACCATGAGGAACCACATGGTGTACCACCTACCATTGGAAATTGCATGATGAAAACTATCTATCCATGAATATGTTACTTGAATTTACGTTTTCCTTCACATTCAAATTCCTCAAACAACTTATGGTTCCACAACCACATGTTTGGGGCTTCTTGTAGACTTCATAAATTACACATGTCTCTTAGAATTCTTCTATGGATGACATCAATCAACTTACTGAGAATATCAACCATACAAATGACAACCAATTGTCCAACGATCTTGTCAACATCTTTGGTGCTTCCAGAATCCTCCAAGGGTTGACTCGATCACATCTCTGGGTCTTCCGGACTTCTCGAAGGGTTGAAATCAATCTCCAATGGTTGACATAAATGAAATTTTTTTTCCCAACAATGAAGATAGATATAGTTAATTATGTAGCTAGATACCTTGAATTCCAACAAGTCAAGGTTGAGAATCATCATTGAATAAAATTATTGCAACCACATGTAATACTAGTATCAAAATGGGAAGTGATTTTGATAGATTTTATGGTAGGATTACAAATGTTGTCAAGAAGACACAATTCTATGTTTATAGTAGTAGGAATTTTGACTACAAATGTGCATTTTATCATGGTAAATAATACTTATCAAGTACTGGAGATCACAAAATTATTTATCAAAGAGATAGTACAATTTTATGGAATGCCAAATAAGATAATCTTGGATAGAGGGTCAATATTTACAGAGATATTTTGGACAAGTTATCTAGAGGCATTGGGGATGCAACTCAATTTTATTATAGAGTACCATCTGAAAACCAATGGATATACTGAAAGAATCAATTAGATATTAGAATATATGTTGTGCGTGTATATAATGGACCGAAAGAGACGAAGGGAATAATTTGTATCTCTTGTAGAATTTGTATATAACAATAGTTATCAAATCTCGATTATGATGGAACTATTTGAAGTTTTATACACTGGACTGTGTAGGACACCTCTTAGTTGTGATAGGATAGAGGATAGGTCTCTAGTTTGATCATAAATAATACAAGAAATGGAAGAACAAATTAAGATGGTAAGAGGAAGATTAAAAGAAGCACAAGATGAACATAAGAGTTATGCAAATATGCATATATTCAATAGAAGTTACAAAGTTTGGGATAAGGTATTTTTGTAAGTTGAACAAAAAAAAAGATCCTTTAAATTTAGCAAAGGAGAAAAGTTGGCACCATGGTATGTGGGGCCATTTAAAATTATAGAAAAAAAAAGGATCAGTTGCATATTGTCTTGCATTTCCATCATCATTAGATCATATGCATGATGTTTTTCATGTATCTATTTTGCATCATTATATTTCATACCCTTCTCATGTTATTAATTTAAGTCATTTGCATATGTTAGATTAGTGGGCCTTGACTACTGAACCAATCAACATTTTGGATTGGTTCACTCCACAGATTCAACATCATTTGGTATACCATGTAAAGTTCCAAAGGGATATTTATATTCCTTTCTCAGCTACTTTGGAGGATGTGATTGAGATGCGTCAAGAATTTTCTTATTTATTTTAAAACTTTGGGACAAATTTGTTTTGACTAGTTTGACAACTTGGACCTTATTATTTGAGGGCATTTTGTTTAAAAAATGACCTAGTTTATTTCCATGTTTTATGATATTAAAACTCACACTCTTTGACTATTTTGATCAGTTTTAATTGAGGTAGTGGTAATTTTGAATGAGTTTTATTTAAATTTTTATATGATAAAATTGATGGATAAAATGTACATGGACATGGCATAATCGATGTTATTGATACATATGGATATGATACATTGAAATGAATGTATACATATAATTTAGAAGCATTAGTTTTAAGATGATATAGATGGTTTTCCTATTGTGACAAAGAAGCCACATGTGTATATTGATGTGGGTTTGCGTCAATATTTTATGGACTCCAGATTGATTCAAAATATTATAATATGTTATATGATTAATGATATCCTTCAATTTATAATTATGGAACAATTTGATACATTGTTTTTAGTCTCTACATGCATAAGGAATATGATTTTCCATAAATCTACACATGGGTAACAGGGTTGTATGAAATTTTACATGATATCACCAAAACAGGAGGAACAACATTCATGCTTCCACTTGCTAGCACCCATTTCTCTATGTTCTAGGTTGAAATATCATGAAACTTTTACCTATAAGTTGCACATGTTTGTAAGGGTAGGTTGTCTATTTTTTCACTCATGAGATTTAGTTAAGGGGTGCACAATAAGGTGACATCATTATTCATCTATGGCCATTAGTCTCTCAACAAGATAGTGACAATTTTAACCTCCCCAGCCACCCAGGTTGGGCCATGATACTCCATAAAATACTCTGACAAATCTCTGATACCAATTTGTAACATAACCAGTCACCCTAGACTGGGCCACGACACACAACCTCAACTTCAAGAGCACTAAGTCAACCTAAAATATAAAATTCCCATCATATCATAGACCAATGTTACTCTAGAAGTACACTTTGCAAAATCTACTTTAAACACAATCCACACGGTATCTCTTGAACTAACATGCTCAGTCTGAACTTGAGTCGTGCCACACAACTTGTAACCGTGGAAGCAACATTCTCTTTTTAAATCAGCATTAAGAAATGGAAGTAAATCACTAAATTCATGCACTAGCATAATGATCATATGGCATAACTGCATGCACATCCATCTAGACGTCAGGTGCCACTTTTGATTTCACTGTGTGTGGGGTTTATTTCCTTAAACACAAACATAAATTCCAGCCTCTTGATGCACAGAGTCTACAATCATGCACACCCAACCACTCAATCCTTTCCTTGATGACTCATAACCAAAATCACAAGGATAACTTAACAAGACTAACCACATTGGTCATTTCTATGCACAACTACAAATATAGGCTATAAGCACCATACTTACATGAACAAGCAACAAATAATAGAATAACATCAAATACTTGTATGAAACACATACAAGAATTTAACCTATGTCAAACATAGACAAAAATACATACAATAACCAAGACAAGTACATTAGGAACACTTATCTTAAATGAAAGTCACCAACTGTGGCCTTGTCTCAGACGTTCCTCCTAGCCATAAACATTGTTTCGCATAAAATTTCAACAATAGGTCATGCCCAAGATGGGGTGCAACTCCACCAGGGAAAAAGGGTTCCTAACAACAAGATATGTTCTGAAACTCAATAGTATTTCCTAGTCCTAGGTGCCCACTACTGTAGCTATCCCACAATCCCTCATTCTCTACACACCTGTCACACCCAAGGAAGTGTGTCCCTTCTCTTCTCTATAGTCCTTCAGTTGCCCCACTTCCCTTCTCTTCTCTACAGTCCTTCGGTTTCCCCACTTCCCTTCCCATGGTTACCAACAACAGGCCAGATAGGAAGTATCCAAGACACGCGACTAATGCCTAATGCATAAGGGAACCACTCCCAACAATACTCTCACCTAGAGAGTATGCTCCCAGGTTCGACGACCTCTTCACAAAAGCCAATCTCTCACCCAAAGAGACTGCTCACAGTATACCAACCCGAATCTTTGACAATAGAATCATGGTCACAATCCCACAACTCCCTGCAAGCTTCTCTAGGAAGATCAGGTAATAATCAGATTTTCCATATAGTCCAACTCCCCCTCTGCTCATGAGAGCCTATTGCATGAAATTTTTTCCCCCAAATACTGGATCATCTCCCATGCAATAATAATCATCATTCCCCCCAAAACACACTAAGGCCAAAAATACATATTGCATGCCTTCCACTTGACACGTGTCACCTTCAAAATTATATTTAAGCCACTTGGTGACCTGTTCCATACCCTTAGGAACTTAGGATTAAAATAATATATATATGACATTATAATTTTCTCGTAAATATTATTAAAATATTCCCCAAGACTTAAAACTCACCCCCTTTTCCCTTTTTCGATGGAGTAGGCCCCCCCATCTATTTTCCGGTTGAGTCAGTCAATGCGCAGTGATGAAATATTATATTAATAATCATGATTAAATTTACATGGATAGATGCACTATGATATCTACATCCAAGATCACCATCCTCATAATCACACTGGCTGTCTGACCTCCATACATATCCATTCATTCTCGTCCACTAACCTAAGTGTGTGCAACACATAAAATGTGCACAGCCTGTCTTTATAACAATTATTTGTGCACTTACTCTGATGTGTGCAACACCATAACCATGTGTCAACAACTCACTAGCCTATATATATACATTACATTTACACTTGGTACTCATTTGGCTCACCAACCTACATGTACAATTACAAAGGGTTATGGATCAGGAACATTGCAATCCCATCCCCCTTATTTATGCACTGTCCGCGGTGCATCATATACACATGTACATACAAAATTTCAAACATTATAAAAAAGATGAGGATAATCTACTTGCAAATCATCCTCATGCTCCCAGTTTGCATCCTCAGGACTGTACCAGATCCATTGGACCTTTACAAACTCCATGACTTGATTCCGTAGCTACTTGGTTTTCCTATCTAGAATGAAAACAAGTTGCACTTGAAATCCATTTTCTGTCTCCACCTGAATCACATTCCAAATATAAATGACATGATTAGCATCAAGTACATACCTCTTAAGCAATGAAACATGGAAAATATTATGAATACACAAGGACATGGGAAATGCAATCATATAGGCAAGAGGACCAATCCTTTCAAGGATTTCAAATGGCCCACAATAGCACATTCCTAACTTATAACACTTTCCCAACTTCAGGGAATTGTGCCTAGCCCTCACTTTCAGAAATACATGATCACCCACTCCAAATTATCTGTGGGTTATGCCTTTATCTGCAGAGATTTTCTACCTATCTTAGGTAGCCTTTAAATTCTACCTGATATTTACCATCTTCTCCTCCATTTCTCAGAGAAAATATATCCCAACTATTGTGCGGTCTGTTGGGTTGTCCCAACTCACTGGCGTGTTTCACTTTCTACCATAAAGTGCTTCAAATGGGCTCATCTTTAAAGATGCTTGATACCCATTGTTGTAAGAAAACTCTACCAAATGAAGTGAGTCTTCCCATTTCTATGTCTTATCCATCACATAGATCCTCATCATGTCTTCAATCAACCGATTTACCCTCTCAGTTTGACCATTTGACTCTGAGTGATATGATGTGATGAAATTCAGACTTGTCCCAAATCCCTTGAATAACCCTTTCCAAAATTTTGAGGTGAACTTGGAATCTCAATCAGACATGATTTTCTTAGGAACACCATGCAAATTAGAAACTTCACGCATGTATATCTCATCAACATCAATTTCCTTGTGCGCTGACTTCATTGGAATAAAATGGGTAGCTTTAGTAATCTTGTCCATGACCACCATAATAGAATCACGTTTCTTATCATACCTAGGAAACTTAGTTGTGAAATCCGTAGTCACAACTTCCCAATTCCATTTAGGAATGGGAAAAGGATGCAACAAACTCGTTGGATGTCTATTCTTATCCTTGACCTTCTGACATTAAAGACATATCACAATGAAATCTGAAACTTCCTTTTTCATACCTAACCAAAAGTATTGCTTCTTGACCCAAACAATGGTCTTTTGGTAACCTGGATGTCTAGCATAAGGAACCTTATGCATCTCTGACAAAATCAGGTTCTTCAACTCTTGGTCATTAGACACGTAGAATCTACATCTATACATGAGGATCCCATCCTCTCTTAATTCATAACTTTCAAACTTTGGCTACGAGATACCTTGCTGTAAAGTCACACTTGTATCCATATAGTGCAGATCTGATTTTGCAACTTCCAAAATTATGTCACGCAAATTTGTTTGGTACATTGTAATGGTTGTAGCATAAATTTCATGCATCCTCCTGTTGAGTGTGTCAACCACCTTGTTCTATTTTCCTCTGATATGATTTATGTCAAATTCATACTCACCGAGGAACTCTAACCACCTGCTTTTTCTAGAATTCAAAATTGGTTGTCCAAAAAAACACTTTAGACCACAATGGTTTGTTCTCAGCTCAAATCTCCTACCTGTGATATAATTCTACCACATATTCAAAGCATGCACTATGGATACCAATTCCAAGTCATGTGTAGCATAGATCCTTTCATGCTCTTTCAATTTCCTTGACTCATAGCATACCACATGCCCATTATGACTCAAGACTCCCCCGATTCCTTCCTTGCATGCATCCGTTCACACAACAAAGTCTACATTTGGATCAACAATCCTAAAAATTGGTGCACTTGCTAACAAATTCTTCAAGTGTTGAAAACTCCTTGAGCAATCTAGAGTCCATTCAAATTGTGCACCTTTATTTTGCATGGACGTGATTGGATGCACAATATGTGAGAATCCTTCAATAAACCTTCTTTAGTGCCTGACTATTCCCATAAAGGATCTCACTTCTGCGACATTTCTTGGTGTCGACCATTCCTCAATGGATTTTATTTTCATTGGGTCCACAACTATTCCTTCCTTTGAAATGATATAACCCAAGTAATGAATTTGTCGCTGAAAAAATCAACACTTTCTCAGCTTTGCATAAAGATGATACTCCCTCAATACCTGCAACACCATCCTCAAGTGTTGCTCGTGCTCTTCCTGCAACTTTGAGTAAATAAGAATGTCATCCAAAAATATAACGACAAACCTATCCAAATTGTTATAACAAGATTTTACTCACCATATGCAAACCTGCTCAGAGGGCCTTTTTCCATTTCCCCATGTAGACTTGAAGTCCCTTTTTGTAGTTCCGAGAGATAAAAAATGTATTTTTGCACATATACGTTCCCTAACAGCTATACAACATGCGTATACACAGGTTGCACCATTACAACCCGCATACATCGAGTTTTGTGCTCAAAATTAAAAAATGGTGCTGGGTTTTGCATGTCATGTCACGGGATCCATGATCCTTGACCTTCCATATACATGAAACGTTCCAACTCATCCCTTCAGTTCCATTTGAAGGCTATAAATGGGCTATATCCAAGTTGTGTAAAAGAGGAGAATAATTCAACTTTGAGAGAAAATTTACTGTGGAGAAATTATTCACTTCATATTGAGTCTGCATCCCTTTGTCCTTTTAAGTCTGAACACATTGTTCAATGCCCAAGATATTCCCTATTTGATGGATAACCTCATTGTCTCTCTTATATGAGCTTTAATTTGGTGGAGGATTTAAGTGGTGGAGGCCTAGCTGGAAGGGATTTAGTTTCTCGGTTCCAAACATGCCGACACAGAAGTTTGTCATTCATACACTTCTGTTGATTACATTTTAATATAAATACTCTTTTATCGTCCAATTAATGTCTTGCAAATATTTGAATTGTTATTCCATGGATGTATTTGTTATGAATAATGATGGATTATGTTATTTAATGTGGTAACTTTATATATTATCACCATATGCTTGTGTATCTTGGTTGTTGAGGACAAGGTGCAGGTGTATTTCTTTGAGTCAAGTGCTCAATGGTGGACTTCATCGAATGTCTGGATGAGGTAGGCTCTTTATATTGCCTTGTTAGCATATTTGTTTATATAGGATACATGAGATTAGAGTTTATTTATGAGTCATTTCCATCTAATGTGGTTTACCCCATGCCATAGAGTGATTTTCCTCGTAACAGAATTGGCAACCATACTAAGGATTGAGTCTTCTTTTCAGGGTTTGGAGTGTTTTTCTCCTTTGATCGCTCTAATTTATATTGAGTTTATTGTCAAATGATTTCTTGATGGACTCTGTTCATTTTGAGTCTGAGTTTCTTGGCCTTATCCTTAACCTGGCAGCATTTCAATACATATACACAGTTTTTTTCCTGACAGTCATGTACATATGCGATATGTCGTTCTATAGGAAGCGTATATACACCGTTTTCTCTTGAACAGTTGCATGCATCATCCTTGTTTGCTTGATTGTTGAGTTTGATGTTTGTTGGGTAAGTTTTGATGGTTGTTGAGTCTTATTAGGTCTCTCTCATTACTATTAAGTGCTTGCAGAGTGATAGGAAACCTTTCTTTGGTTGAATTTTCAAGCAGTGTTTCTTTCTCAACATACTTTTCATTGATTGTCCTTGCATCTTGGGTTGGGTGTTTTCTTCTTGATATTCTATTTGGTTTGTCTCTATTTACATACAGTAGAATATTTATATCAACCTGTTATTCAGTCCTTGCATTTTCATTGTTTTATATTGAAAATACAAAAAAATATACATTTTGCATTGTTGGCATTTGATCTTTTGGGTTCTTGTCATTGATCTTAGTACATGTATGGAAAGATTGCATCTTATTTGAAATTGTAGAATTAAATTGGAAATTGCATTTTGAAAAGCTTATCATTTATTGGGAATTGAAGTTAAGACTTTGCATTTTATTCATATTCACTTATTTTACTTGCTAAGTCATAATATCATCAGTTTCACGACCACACCTTTTTTAGTAAACAAGGCCACTAAAAGTAATGTTGATAAATTTAAAATTGATCAGAAACGATTTTATTTTTTAGAATGCAAAAAACTAGCTTAGGATTTAGAGCCTTGGAATAAGATTTTGTGAGTAAACTTCTCCAAGGCTATTAAACTCAACATATGTGTCTGACTAAGTGAGTGGTGAAATCCATTGTATAATTTGTGACGTCAGGAGGCTCCACTTACATCGGAGTTAAGTACAAGGTCACGTGAAGTTGGTTGAGGGGATATCCCCCCAATACCTTCTTAGAGTCAAATATATTTATGGGGATCTATTCATATATGGGGGTCTTTCTAGTACCTTTACCTTTGTGAGAGGCAGTGATTTCGAGATTTCGGGCTTTGCTACCCTTCCTGTATAGTAGACCTGACTTACGAATGTTCACCTGTGCATCGGTTATATCATGGTGGCTTAGTTTATTTACATAGGTACCACATAGGTTACTTGCAGGGGTTATACTACAGGTACCCTGGGTCAGATAAGGGTCGGACAACACACAACCTTTATGGAGTATTACCTCTCTATGGGGATCTGACCGACTAGTTGTTAATCCCACGAGGGCCCTTATAACTTATTTTGATACCTCTGATCTTTTGTAGGGAGTATCGGGCCTCTCTTGGGCAAGGCATACCTACTTTAGGGAGGGAGGCCCCTTTCAATCACTTTATCTTGTTTGTGTACATATTGGATTTTTTTTTATTTTGGTGTGCTCTTTGATTATTAGTTGGCCTTAGGATTTGTTTTTATATCTAAAGTTTTGAGTCATCGTGGAGCCAGACCAACTTCCCCATAGGTCTCTCCATTTGTTAAGATTACCATCGCATCTTGAGTCTTTTCCTTCTAAAAGGCGTAAAGTTATCAAATGTGGTACACACACCTCCACCTACCAGACTTGTGATCATACAAGGATGAGTACTGAGTCAAGTCAGAAAGATATCGAGAGTCCTTCGACTCCCATTCCTACTATAGTTAATAGTGTTCCTTCGACACCTTCAACCTCTACGGTTGTAGTGTCGAAGGTTCCCATCATCACTCCTATCCAGCCTACAGTTGCTACTCAACCCATTATGATGAACCCTTTTGGGTCAATTTTTTGTACACCTGGATACAATACTCAGTCCATCCCTATGGACTCTAGCCCTTTTTCTTGTTGTATGCATAATTTCACACCGCAATTTTTGTCTTTCATTCAAGCATCCAACCCAAATACTAGTATTGGGCTTGGAGGAATGTCTCCTCTGCATATTTCCATCTATTTTGGCAGTGCTCATATCCCTCAAACGAATGTTATGGTTGGAAGCCTACCTCCTTTTCACCTCGGGTCTAATCCCAGTCTTACTTCTCTTGGATGGAGTGGTCAACCTGACAGACAGGCTTCTACTTATGGTCTATCCTTTACACCTACCTCCTCTGCACTGATTCCAACAAACACATTTGGCATAACACATCCACCACTTTCCTTCGAATTCACACCCACAAGAGGTCATTTTCACACTTTGGAAAACCCCCAACCTGGAGCTACTCTGGCTGGGGGAAATATCTACAACCCTCATCATAACATTCCTACTGGAATGGTTCCCAACCAACCCCTTATGAATCAGTTTGGAGGGGGGGTTTACAATCCTGGACAAGGCCATGGTGCATACCAGAACCCTGGATGGGTTGTTATTCCCCAACAACAATCTTTCCCAGGAACTTGGGGCTAGATGTCACAACCTCGTCTCCCTTTTCTGGCCATGCTCAATCTTATAGACCTATCTAGATTAATGAATGACCTGGTGCATCATGACCCATCATGGCCCCCCATCCCCACCAAGATTCCTTCATATATTTTGAAATTCGAAGGCAAGACTAGTGAGGATCCTGATGATCACGTCACTAATTTTCATCTTTGGTTCTCTTCTAATTCCCTTAACAAAAATTATATTCATTTAAGATTGTTTCAACGCACCCTCACGAGGGTCGCAATGAAATGGTACATAAATCTACCAGGGGGGACGTATGAAACTTTTAATCAGATGGTTTTAGTCTTCCTCAACCACTTCCAATTGTCGATTTGTTATGATGTCGGTATAGAACTTCTTTCATGCTTATGCCAGGACAAATCCACCCATATATCGGATCACATCCAAGAGTGGAGTAGATAGAAGATGTTGATCAAGACCTACATACCTCCATATTTCCTTTTAGAATGGTTCCTTAAGTCTTTTACATCCTTATATTTCGAAGGATGTTTCGACATTCGGAGTTACTTCTGAGGAAGAAGTGATTTTTAAATCCCAACATGTAGATCTTATATATGCTCAGTCTGGGATGTTATACAAAATTATTTTGGATGCACTGAGGTGAAGTTATGCCCCTATACAAAATCTCGGGCCTCATGCCAATGGTATTGTAGGTTCCTCAAATGTGAAATCTGGAGACTTGGTGACAAGCCAGTTGAAAGAGTTGTCTCTAAACTAGTTTGTAGGAGGGAAAGCTTCATCTGTGTCCTCCAATCCCACTCAGTTGGCAGATGTACATTCTGTGCAGTCTTCGACCAACCCGAATGGTAACCAACAACTAGGAGGGAATAAAAATAAAGGACGTGGTAACAATCGTAAGGGTGGGAGGAATAATAATAATAAACCCAAAGACAATGGTAATAATGAGAAGTCAAATAATAATGCTAGTGAGGGAAAGAAAGAAAGGAGAAAGGTGAAGTTTCCCCACAAGATTTGTATAGAAAACCACCTTACCCACTTATGCCCCAAACCTGCAAAAGCTGTGAGGCTTTTATCTCTACCGCACGTTATGTTGAATAATCCTTTTCCACATAATCAACACATGGCCTCGAGCTCCTCGAATGCCAGAAATGCGGCAAGTGGAAGTCAAAACCTATTGGTGCAAGACAGTGACCATCTATGCTTCAATATGGTTAGGTCTTAGGTTAATGTAGCCACTCGGTCTCACAATTATAGTTCTTCACAGACTGTACTTGGTCTAGAGTCTCCCCCTCCCCCGTAGACGCATTTATAGATAGAAAAACCAGAGCCTCCACCTCGTATTCTGAAAGGATTACTCAAACTCTCTACCCACAGCCCTAATGTTAGAGTCACCCATAATTACTCTATTGTTGAGGATCTAGGTCAAACCCCTTTCACGATGTAGGATCTGGAGGTACTCTAGACATGTCATTCACAGAGGAATTCCTTGTTATCTACATTAGGAGCTCTAGACCCCTATGGATCTAAGGTTATCAAGTTTGATGTCACGGATGTGAAGCTTCACTTGCCTTACCATGTGGCATTCCAAATCCATGTGGATTACTCAAAGGATACCATCAAACATATTGTTATTGATGAAGGCGCCGCAACATGCGTGATGTCTTTAACCTGTTGGAAATCCATTGGATCTTTGACTGTCTCTCAATCTCTAACCATGTTGAACACATTTGACGGTTTTTATTTCTATCCCCACGGTATTCTTCTTTCCTTCCTGGTCCAGTTAGGTCGGAAGACAATGGAGGTGGATGTCAAGGTGGTTGATGCACCCCTTGACTATAACTTGTTACTAGGAAGTAACTAGACTTATGCTATGACTGCAGTCATATCATACGTCTTTTGTACTCTATTCTTTCCTCACGATGGAAATATCATGATGATCGACCAATTTTCCTTTGTGTATGCTAGCCCTAATGCATCGGTTGGATCATTGATCCCTGTGATCTAAAATTCTTATTCAACAACTAAGAATATTGGTGTCGGAATGTATTCATCCCTTATGGGTACGTTTGATTTCATGGCACCAATTCATCATATCTATGCCAAGTCCAGTAGGTATGCTTCAACAATGAGATATGTTCCTTTCTTCACTTCGTATTTTAACGATCATTAGACCCTACCTTCCCTGAATGCGTCTTTTGAAGGTCATTCACATACTGGAATGGCTATGCCACTGTTGGCAACATAGATAGTGTATCAGGTTGTTCTTGACTCTTCTACTAACCCAGATCCTGTTACTTCACAGATGGACGAGGAGGAAAATGTTCTTAAACCTGTATGGGCCACTTCATCCTATTTATCACATGAATTCCTCGATGATACTTTACCCTCGGATGAAGAAATCGTAGCGGCCATGAATGGTTCTGACAGACCATGGGATGATATGCATCATCGCTCTTATTTCCTCCCAGAGCTTGCTATAATCGAACAAGATGATTTTAGATCCACCTTGAGCGAGATAGTCGATCACGATGTAGTTCCACTTGATACACATGCCATTTATGTTGAAGAAAACATGGCAAGTATCTCTCCTACCATCATGATCGATATCTCTCATATTCCTGGTAAGGTTGAAAATGTATATATCGGTGCAGATTGTTCATTGGAAGAAATTCTAATCTACACCGAGCTCTTCAAAGAATTATGTGATGTATTCTATTGATAATATGAAGAGATGCCAAGAATTGACCCTCGAATTGTCGAACATGAGATTAAAACCTATCCAGATGCCAAACCTGTTCGACAATGACTTAGAGTTTTCAATCCTAGGAAGGCCCCTTCTATTAAGGCAGAGGTGGAAAAACTGCTTAAGGTTGGATTTATCTACCCAGTTTCCTTGATTGAATGGGTATCCAATCTCGTTCCTATGAATAAGAAGCAAGGAACCATCCATGTATGCATGGATTTTCGAGACCTGAATAAGGTCTGTCCTAAAGAAAAATTCTCGACACCCTTCATTGATCATATTCTCGATGAGTGTGCGAGAAGCGAGGTTTATTCTTTTATGGATGGATTTTGAGGATACATCTAAATTCATATTAAGCCCAAGGATCAACATAAGAAGGAATTTATTTGTCCTTGGGGTACTTTCACATACTGGAAAATGCCTTTCGGCCTTAAAAATGCTTGAGTGAACTTCCAACAAGATATTACCTTCGTGTTCCATGATCTCAAGAATATAGTCGAAGCCTATCTCAATGATCTCGCTGCTCACTCCCGCAAGAGAGTGGATCACTCTACCCACCTTCGGCTAGTTTTTGAAATATGTCGCTATTACCGCATCCATTTGAACCCTCATAAATGAATTTTTTTGTTAGGTTGGGTCGTCTTCTAGGATTCTTAGTCTCTGAGATTGGGATCATGGTGGATTCTTTAAAGGTTGAGGAAATACTTCGATTGCCTCCCCCGCACACTATTCGTCGGCTTCAAGGTTTACAGGAGAAAGCTAAGTTTTTACGTCGGTTTATAGTAAACTATGCCAATATTACTAAGGGTTTCATGCATCTCTTGAAGAAGGGAACTCATTCTATCTAGGATGAGAGAGCCGAGGAATCCTTTGATGCTCTAAATAAATCCTTGGTATCAACGCCTCTATTGAAGCCTATGGACTACAATAGATATTACTTGTTTTATATCGCCACGTTCGAAGGGATTATTGGTATGGTTTTAGTCCATGATGATGATGATCTATGTGAGAACGTCGTTTACTATCTTAGCAAAAACTTATTCGGCCCTGAACTTAAGTATTCTCATATCGAGAAGCTAGCTTTGTCTACCATTCACGTAGTTCAACAATTACGAAACTATATATTGCTTTGCAAAACTATTGTGGTTGTTTATTTCAATCCATTTCAATGCATCCTTACTAGGTGTATCATAGGGGGAAAATATAACAAATGGATTGTCATATTGCAAGAGTTTGATCTTGATTTTGCCTCGGTGAAATCCAAGAAATCATTAGTTTTTGCCGAGTTAATATCAGAATTCCCTCAGTAGGATGAGGATGTTATTCATGTTGATTCATTTGTGGATGAACACATTTTCCATGTCTCGTCGTCAAATCTCTGGTATGGAGATATTTTGATCTATCTACAAACCTTGAAGTTCCCTCCACATATCTTGAGAGATGATCGACGGTGTATACAATATCAAGCTAAGAACTACCTTATCATCGGTGACACTTTGTATTGTTGAGGAGTAGATAATATCTTGCATCGTTGCTTGAATCACAAAGAAGTTGATTTTGTCCTTAATGACTGTCATAGTGGGGCTTGTGGTGGTCATTTATCCGGGCTTGCGACAACCCAAAAATATTATGAGTCGGTAATTTTTGGCCATCTATTTTTAAATATTGTGTCGAAGCGGCCAATAAGTGTCACCCCTGCTAGGTGTTCACTTAGAATATGTGCTCACATATAACCCCTCTTCACCCGGTCATTATCGTAGGTCCCTTCACCAAGTGGGGGGTGGATTTTATGGATTGCAACCCAACTTTGGCTAGGGGGCATCAACATGTTATCATGGTCGTAGACTACTTTACTAAGTGGGTCGAGGCCATGCCTACAGTTATATCCGATGGTAATACTGCTACATTTTTCTTGTTCAATCAATTTATAGCCAGGTTTGAAATCCCAAGTGAGATTGTCACTGATCATGGAAGTCACTTTCATAATGAAATGATGGAAGAATTAACATCAAAACTGGGGTTTAGACATGGTCATTCTTCCCCTTACTACCCCCAATAAAATGGAAAAGTAGAGGTTGTGAATAAGTCTATCAAGACCATTTTGCATAAAACTGTCAGCCAGAGAAAATCTGACTGGCATATCATGCTTTACCCTATGCTTTGGGCATACCAAACCTCAGTTAAGACTTCCACTGGTTTTTCTCCTTTCCAGTGAGTACATGGTGTGGAGTCTATCCTACCTATTGAATGCAAAATACCTTCTCTTATATTGGCAGTTACACTCCTCCTTGACACTTTTGATCTCAAACAATACCTCATACACCTAGAGAGTCTAGATGAGTAGCGTCAAGATGCCTCTACAGCTATCAAAGTGAATAAATGACATGTCAAGGTCCAGTATGATAATTTTGTCTATCCTCGACAGTACATTGAGGGTGAATTGGTCCTCTTGTACGACCAAGCCAAAGAACCACTAGGGGAAGGAAAGTTCAAACCCATGTGGCACGATCCCTATATCGTGCGACATGTCTTAAAAAAAGGAGCCTACAAATTAGAGGATTATGAAGGGAATATGTTGGTCAAGCCCAGGAATGGGCTCTACTTGAAAAGATACTATGCTTGAGCCCCAAGCTTGGGTGTAATTCTTTGTATAATTATGTGTTTTAGTGTATATATATTTTCTCATTTCGTCTTCAACATGCTTATCAAGTTTTTCGTTGGTTGGCAGATGTCAATGGAGTCTTCGGTCTACTTAGGATTCACATATGGGGCCATTTTTCATACACGTAACTTAGTTTATGTCGCTTTGATTCTTTACTCACCCGAGGGTCTATTGGTGTCTTCAAGTGGTGTTTTCCTAGGGCCATCAATGAATAATGTGGCCGAATATAGCATCGTTATAGAGCTTTTATGCAATGACATTTCACATGGAATTAGTTCTTTAGAGGTTCACATGGACTCCCAGTTATTAGTATTTCAGTTGAACAACAGTTACTGTGTGCGAGACCCTACTCTACTTTGACGATTCCTGTGGGTATGACTTTTGGAACGACATTTTTATTTTATTAATTATCATCACATACCTAGAAGTTCTAACTTTGTATCTGATGCATACGCTAATTATGTTTTAGATTGGAATTTGTCACATAACTAAAGCAAAGAAAACACATTCACCAATTTACAAATTGTAATATAAGTAAATCCGAAGATCATTGTTTTTTATATTTCATCCCTCCAAAAATTATGGTGTTATAGTACAAATTGGGGCTCACACCCTCAAAATACATATATGGCCGATCAATAAAATAATCATGACATATATAATTGTGGCTCTGGATGTGTGTCATGATCACATAGTACGGTGTTTTCGATACGCCGGAAGAGTCGCACCCAAGCATGGGGCACACCTACCACCTATCGCTGCATCGCCTCTCGCATATCCTCTACCTGAACCATGGGAATCCTTTGTGTCAAATGAGATAGGTTTCCTTGCACATTTTGAATCACTCTCTCTGCATCTCCTCCCACTGGCTCATCCCCCTGATGCCTCCATCGATGTCATGGAAGTCATCTGGCCGTCACAGACCCACATCTACATAACATACATGTTTTAATTAGTACTTGACATGATCCAAACATATTTTTGTTTTATGTTACAAAAATACAAAAAAATGAAATATTCAAAAAAAAATTGCATACCTATGTCTCTGTAGGTGGAACATGGTGGTAATGGCATGTCTAGATCTCCTATGAAATCGATCCCTGCTTAAGGGTAGTCCTCCAGACCTGTCACATGTTGACGCCATTAGAAGAAAAATGTGTCGTTATAGGGTGTTGGTATCCTACCACCCCCCAACCACCTCATCACCTCGTTCCATCATGCCATGGTTGGATCGTGAATTCCATGTAGGACAATATCAAATCTAGGGCCCAAGCCTGGAACCCTCTTGAAGAAAAAACTACATAGGATAGACACGAACCCGAAGTTCCTCTTCCTACCCTGTTTGTAGTCTGTCAGTTGGATTTTTATGTTGGCCATGAGTGAGATGCACCAGTCGTAAACCGTGGGTCGTAAGAACTCCACTTAATAGAATATAAGTGGCCTTGATTCCTAATGCAATGAGGCCAACCCTGTGATCCGTGTCAACACTAGGATAATGATCTTTAGACTCAGATTGTTGATTGCTTTGATCGGGGGTTGGCTCCCTACCTTCTCGGTCCCTACAATGCAATGAATGGCTATGAATTACTCTATGTTTATTCCACTTCCAGATCCCTGGGATTTGAGGTTCACCACCTCACCTCGATGTGAAAATCCTGTCAAAAAGTATATTTCCTCAACTTCAATCCTCAATGGTTTCCCATCGAGGTTGAAGGTCTCTGTATCTGGATCCCAGTAGTTCACCAACATATGGAGCAATCTCACTTGATCCATCATGCCTTTGAGAGCCCAAAAATTGTATATCCCACATATTCTTAATGCCATTCAGACCCTTGGATCTCTCTCCACTGCAGCATCAACCTCTTCATGCTATCTTTCTCTCCACTCTAGCACCATCCTACAAGTTTAAGATCAATTTTTTGAGTCAATAACATTTTAAAAATTCAATCCACGAACTAGTACGCAAGTTGCATCTTACACAATCGCATATAAGGATGCATATACGCGGTGTTTTTTGATAACAGTCACTTATAGAGGTGCGTATACATGACCCAATGAACTAAAGTCTATGTACACCCTAGTTTCTAATTTATGTTTTGAAATACTAAAAAAAGGAAACCTAATTTCAAATATTAATCCACTAGAAATGAAGAGAAGGGAAAGATGAATTACTTCGTATAGAAGATTTTCAATTCCATCACTCATGGCTCTGCAATCCGTAGTTGAAATTCAAGGGCAATTTGGTCCAAAATGCACTATTTAGGTAAAAAATAAAAATGGTATAGTAAAATTGGTTATTTTCACTATTTATAGAGAATTTTTACCCACTTTCCATGGTTTTTGCTAATATTTTTTCCTAATGGACTAATAAAGAAGTGGATGGAGTTGGTTTTGGTGGTTTTATCCATGGATTATTATGGTTTATAGTGCCATGTCCCTCATTCGTAACTTTGGAAGGTATTTATGTTGTACAACATATAGGATAGGAATCACTATGTTTGGGGCATTTCCATTATCCTATAACTGCAATTCGTATGCCTTAGGTATGAACCCATTTAGTAGCAACACAGAACCTTCTTTCTACAAATAGAAGTGTCATTATTGAATGGTAGAGACTTACCAAACATGGGTGCTCTATTTAGAACTTTTGTGCCATTCAGTGCCCATGTAGAGATTTTGTTCGTAGGACCAGGAGTCCCTTATAACTAATATATGACTTTGTGTTCGAACCTCATTTCTTACTCATAAGCATGTTGACCTATACCTATGGGACTCCCAACGCGTCTAGTTTAAGCTCTTTTCTGACTCTACCAAAAAGAGAAAATATTTCTGAGTGAACTTGTCTCTTTAACAATCGTAAATTGGATTTGAAAGGACGTTTGTTTGGTGAAACTCTATCCATTTTTCAAAACCAAGTAGACTAAATTTATGAAAAATGACATTATTTGGCGTTAAGTTGTAATTTCATCTCATTCTCTTGCTTGCATTATTGAGCCTATTGTATATTCTCCCTTTCGCATTATAAGCCTATCACCTCAGCAGTTTGCATCATCAACCAAGCAGAGCCTTGTTTATATCCTTTGCAGCTTGACACCCTATACCGCAAGAGTAAACATTCGCCCGAGTGTCCATATCCTGCATGCACCCTCTTGCATTGAGCATAGGTATGTTCCACTGTTGGAACTAGTTTCTTACGAGTGACACTCGTTTCCTCCTTTGTATCATAGCATTCACTTGACTATGCAAAAAAAAAAAATATGGGAAGGAAAATAATACCATCTTATGTTGGCAGCAATCGTGTCACCTTTGAATAGAGCACAAACTTTTAAGTCCACTTGTCATCAAAATTTTGGGTTTATCATGACCTTAGGAAGTTGAGCTCATTACTAAGTGTTTACTCCCCTGACTGGTTACTCTTCCAGTCCCTATGGAGAGTTTGATTGGTGCCTCCTGCATCACAAAGTTTCATCAATGAGTCAATGTTGTCAGATTTATCCATGTGTCTCATGCTCTTGTTCAAAGGATGTTTATCATCCCGTGTCAGTAATTTCTCATAACTCTTGAATTTTCATGTCATCCATTGCCTCAGTGTGTCTAAAAGTTACATGAAGTTGTAGTCCTATCGTGCACCCTGGTCCTAATTTCATTATTGGTAGGTAACCTTGAACCCATCAATTGACATTTCATCATTGGTTGTTGACTGGGAGGTTTCCCTTGTGTTCGATGGTAAGAAATCTATTCACACATTGGGATTCGTGCAGTGTCCTGGATGCCATTATCCTTATTGGTGGTTTATTGGATGTTATTCAAAGGGTGTTTTTCATGCACTAATTGCATTTGGTGCATGAGAAAGACGCATAAGGTCATTGGTTCATGAACACATTCTTCATCTGAGTTCCTCCAAATCATCAAGCTCTTGCTTTGTACCTCGTGCTGAATGACGGCAGATGCCTTAATTCTCTCCTTATAGCAAGTCTCCTTCCATCAACTTCGACCCATCTATTTTGGAAATGAGACCTAGAGTCCTATGAGTAACTAGAGGCTTATAGTCCTCAGTGGCAGGTTCTCTCGCCATCGATAGTTGGGAATACATCAATGTCTCTTGATCAATGGATTCTTCAAGTGTTCGACCTCAACTCCTTTATTTGCACTTGTAAGAATGTACTCTATGCCTTGATACCTACTTTCATTATCGGTAGTCTACCTCTCGTTTGTTAAAAGTATACCTTAATGACCATTAATCAAACAAAGTCTCATTGTGTTTGACCACAACTCCTTTATTCACATAATATATACTTGCACCTTTGGCAGATCGTGTAGAATACTTGAAGACATCAGTTCATAGTCATAGCTTTCCTGAGTTGTTTCTATCTTTCATTGGACTGGTACCTATATGACTTTAGTGATCATGGGAGATCATATTGTACTCCATTGTATACATATATCTTCAGATTGATTTTGAGACTGGTTTTCACTAAGCCTTGTTCATGACTATGACAGCCTATGGCATGTATCTACTCTTGTATTTCCTATTCATAGACATGGATAGTTGTTTGGTATATTTCCACATGGATCTGTAGTGTAATTCAATTTGGCAACCATGTGCACAAATTCATTATAGATTCTCATATTCTTATGAGAAACTAGTTTTTCCAGCTGGGTCTCCATTACTCCACTTATGGGAATTATAATATATTTTGGCCATCACAGATACTCCTCTGTGTTGATTAAGGTTGGTTGTCATTGATGTCAACCCTTGAAGAAATCCCTGTAGCACAAATGTTTGGGTAAAGGACCCAATATTGTTTGATGTAAATATGACTCATTATTTTTTTTTCATGGTTGATAAGAAGTAAATATGGATGAACTCGAAAGTGGTCCCCTTATGGTGAAATCCCTCATGGGAAGACACTTTACGGAGTAAGAGAACCCATGCTTAATTGTGGAATAATGAGATGAAAGACATTGAATTTTTCAGGTAAACTATCATATATGGATATTGTTTGTCATGCCATTTCTGGTGGTATGTATAACGTCACATAACTCTTCATGGTTAGAGAGTTATGACCATGTGAAGTTGGAGAACCCGGGTTTGGGTAATGGACCCAAGTTTGTTTGATGGATAATGGTATGATTTTTTCTATATTTGAAGGTAATACTATTCTATATGGATAGTACATTTCATTCCATTTATGTTGGTATGTGGAATTTCGCATAACTCCTCATGGTTTGAGAGCTATGGCCTTACGAAGTTGGAGGACCCTCATATGTCATCTAGAAGCCCGAAAAGGTCAAAGTAGTCAAAGTGGTTTTAGAGATTTTAAAAGGTAAATAATAAAGTGAAGTGATGAGTGTATTATAAGTCAAAGTGAATACAAAATAAATTATTTCAATAATAAATTTAATGGAGAAATTAGAAGTGGGTTAACCCTAAAATAAGGAAAGTGGGCCAAGTG
>SNQJ01S0052374.1:94977-109872 GCA_010110895.2 Picea sitchensis
CATCTATTTTTTGTCTGAGTCAGTCAGCGTGTAGTGATGCAATATTATATTAATAATCATGATTAAATTTACATGGATAAGTGCACTGGCCTATCTGCTTCCAGGCTCACTAGCCTCATAATCACATAGGATTTCTGACCTCCATACATATCCATTCATTCTCGCGCACTAACCTAAGTGCACGCAACGTAGTGCAATATGCACACTTACCTATGTGCGTGCAACATAGTGAAATATGCACACTTACCCAGGTGCGTGCAACACACAAAATGTGTGCACCCCATCTTTATAACAATTCTCTGTGCACTTACTATGATGCGCACAACACAATAAATAGGTGTCAACAGATCACTAGCCTATACATATACATTACATTTTCACTTGGTACCAATTCGTTTCACCAACCTATATGTACAATTACAAAGGGTTCTGGATCAATAACACTCACAATTTAAGTTAACGCAGTCTAAATTGTTGCACCAATTCCACCACCCAAAAAAGTTAGATGCTTGAATAACATGTATGAACACGACACCCATGATACATACTGAAAGGCAATTCTTGAAGGACACGATGAAGCATGAAACCCTTGGTATCAATTGAAGTTGTTGTGCATACATGAGAAAAATAATTAACTAACTTATGTGTTTTAGTTAAAAGAGAAAAGGTTTAAATATATGATTATATGATTGAGAATATAGGTTATTAAGTATCTCACTGCAAGGAGAAATACAATATTTTAATTAAAATCAATTAAAAAAACAAATGCATTTTAGAATGTTCATGAAATGGAAAATAAATTAATTTTAATTAACTAGAAATTAATTATTAGTGCACCACAAATCAAGGAGAAGAAAGAGAAACAAGAAATTTAAATTCAAATAGAAGAGTGGGAAAAGAAAAGTGGGCTTGGAATATATTAAAGAGATTTAATAACTAACCAAAGTAGTGAATACATGTGTTCCCACTCAAATAGGAAGAGAGAATGAGATCAATGAAAAATCTAGGAGTAAAAATAGGAAATGTACTAGTTAGTTAGGTGATGAATAATCACTAATTTATATTTTTAAATGAGAAGTTAATTGTGCACTTGTGCATGTCAATGACACATGGGTGGGTGAATAATAGGTAATTTGTTAATTCATAAATTATGTTGTTGCATGATATGGACAAGTGGCTTGAGCCACAAAGCCTATAAAATCAATGCTTAAGCTATAGAGCTCACACTTATTGTACCCTAATGCTGGATGGTTATCGTAATACTAAACTTTCTATTAGTGATTGTTGATGAATTTAGTCTACTAGAAAGTATCCTTAGGTGGGAATTTCCTCACAAGTTTATTTCATTTGTTAGTTGGTACCTTTCATACAACCCCATCACAACTAGGAGGTCCTTGAGGAAGGAGAATACACATTGGAGTTAATAAGATGGTCAACGAATGAACTGTTCAAAAATTGACAAATCAATGTGAAGAATGTTTCGAGCTCGCTATTTGAAAATTTGACAAATAAAAAAAATACTCTATGATAACTCTTGTAAGTTACTTTATGATAGATTATTTTGTTAAACTAAAAAAGAAAATAATAAATGGGTAATTTTTATTGTTGGCCAGTTATTCAACTCATCCAAACATTTGGTGTAATTTCGTTGGTTATTATTCCCTATTTTTCCTTTTAAAAAACAAAGTTATCAATCGAATGTTTATTGTATATCTAGTGAAGTAAAGTTTGTATGAAATAGAGATGAGTCTAACAGACTAATTTTCCAAAGTTTTTAAACCGTCCATATATTGTGTTTGTTCTTAAAATAAAATCTGGATGAAATAGAGAGTGGGAAATACAATGCTCAAAAGTATGGGGATTACGAAGACTAACCTTCTAGTGTTCACAATGTTGATACTTTGATAAGTTTCAAATAAAAAAATCAATTGTAAAATTATGTAAATGTAATTGAGATTTCTTAACTTTCATTTAAAATAATAATTGAAATATTTTTAAATAAAAATATAATTCTCTATCCATAATTTAATAAAAATTATAATAAGAAAAACAATGAATTACAAGGTTTCGATTCATTTGTCACCACCGTAATAATACCCATGCATACTTTCCACCATTAAATTTCCATCCAATTTGTTACATTAATACCCATGCATAATTTTTAATATTAAATTTTCATCTAATTTGCTACATTTTCATTGATTTTGTATATAGCAAGACATTGTTTTACATTAAATTTGTATACTTTGGATTCAAAATCCTTGGAAATAAGGCTAGCTTATAAAAAGGTAGAGTCAATCTTCATTTAGACGAAGAAATTGAGATATTATGATTTGATTTCTATATATTTTAGATGTATTATTTATTTTTTTAAATATTGTTATAGTATTTTTTTTCTTTACTTTATATTTGCATTAAATTTTTTATATAGATATTTCACTTATTATACATGCCACCTGTGGAGATATACAGTGATCGATACGTGGTTGACTAGCTATTAGTTGGGCACGGACCAAAAAAATTGTGAGGTTTTTACAAAGTGTGATATTAAAATTTAATTTATTTTATTTTTATAATTATTTGAAAACATATTTTTACATGTTATTGGCTCTTCAAATGAACCCCTTATTGTTGGACCGGCGGTGATCAATAAATGCAAAGTTATCTTCTCTGACTGCAATAAGGAACATATAATCGGAGTATTAAGGACACCGCAAAAAATTTGTTGTGTAGGGGTTTACGGATGTCTCGAAATTAACTAAGATTTTGATGATTACATGTTCTATCACCCATTTTCTCACACAGCTGAAGGCCCACAATATGATCATGGGTTGGATTATGTGTTGTGATCAACAGAAAACCTGCAGGAACATTGAAACATGTGTACTGGTTAGTATAAAGAATGGAGCTCGTAGTGGACGCAGTTCTAAAACCTGGAATAAATGAAAATGTACTGATATGTTGCAATCCTGCATAGCTACATGTATATGTTGCCATGCAGCTTTTTTTGAAATGTATTCTTTCTTCTTTGTCTTGAAAAACATATATATAAACAAAAACTTAAAGATTTTGTTTCATATATAACTTTAAATGATTTGTGAAAATTTATTTTATATTTATTATGTTCTACTTTTTATAATTTTTTTGAATATTATTAAAAATAAAATATAAAGAATTTAATAAATGAAACGTGTTCCATTTATTGTAGATTATAAATATAATTTACTTCTTGTGATTAAAGATATTATTCTCTTCATTGTATTAAATATTTTCATGTATCCATATATTAAATAACTATGTGAGGATGAAGATGATGATGATGATGATGATTATGATGGTGGTGGTGGTGGTGGTTAACATCCACTCAAATGAGATTTGGCATATAGGACCTTAAGAAAGGTAAGGAATTGCTTGTATTTCTTGAAAATTTTATATATGTGCTCAAAAAATAGTAAGAGAAGTGTGTTCCAAGATCACCATAGTTTTGATGAATTAGAAGGTTAGGAAGGTTGATATTGTGACAAATATTTGAAATTGTGATCTAATATTGGTATACATAGGACATTCTAAGAGAAAGTGATTTTCATCTTCAACCCTCCTAGTGTCATAAATATGTTAGATTCTTTCGACCCACAACATTTTGGGAATTTTCCAATGTCCAATTTCATTATGGAGTGTTATGATATTTAGACACATAGGAGTTAGTTAAGATCTACTTGGTCTAATGTGTTGTTAGGTAAAAGTGTGTTTCTTAATGTGTTTCTTTAGTATGCATTAGTATGCATTTGTAATTAGGAAATATGACGGTCAAGATATGTTCCTGACATAGAATGATCTGACGGTTCATACTCTCCTCGATCTTAACGATCATTAATCTGTGACTTAACACCCAATTGTTCCATGATCTCTATTTAAAGAGCATAGAGGGTCATTTTCTGATGATCGATTGTGAGAAACTCTCTTGTATAATCTCTTTGTAATATTTTTCTTTTGCATTAATAAACTGCTCCAAGTGGTCGCGTTGGTTGGGGTCATGGATTTTTCCCTGTAGGGGTTTTAGCACGTGAAAACATCGATGTGTTGATCTTTGATCTGGTTATGTGAGTGGTTACTGAAGGTGTTTGTCCTATGTTGGAATACATGTGTTGTCGAACATGATATCATAGCCTGTTTGAAGACTCACTCCTGTTTGAAGACCCGCTCCTATCCGGAGCGCTCGTTTCAGTCATGAACACTTTTTGTTTCACTCAAAAAGGTTTTTGTTTTCCCTATATACGACCATTTCAATCAGATCTAGAGGTATAAACCTTGAATACGCATTTTTTAAAATTCTTGCAGAGTATTATTTTGGTTATATTTCGGTTTTATATTATTTGTTTCTGGGTTGCTACACTTTTAGACCTACGTATGCTCTTTTTCCCGCACCCTATGTGATCTCGTAAAAATATAAATAGATACAAAAAGTGCATATTCTAGGTAAGCTAACTGAGATCTAACCCTTGTTGTCATTGAGAAGAGAAATTATTTTCTTGTTTGAAAATAGTTTTTTTTAGCACGCTCTCTAAGGTCATCAATAACAACAACAACAACAACAACAACAATCCTCTTGCGAAACAATACAATATGTTTTGCTAGACCATTTGGTTAAAATTTGTCTTATTAAGTAAGAGGTCTTGAGTTCAAGTCTCTCTTTTGTTACTTCTTTTTGAAAAAAGATCATGCTAAAATTGTGAAGTGTATTTCACTTCAAGTATAAAAGTGAATCAATATAAGTAGTTTTAATATTTTATTTTTTATTTTGCATGAAGTAACTTCATTGTAAAAGTGATCCCCACTTCTCTTTATAAAAGTGGGTCACTTCATAAAGCAACTTACACCACCACGTGGTCCTTTGGTTATCGTTTATGCATTTTTTTAAAAGGGCATAACTCTCACATCCAAAGTCCGTTTTCAGTGCCGTTTTTTTTTAAAACCTCCTAACTTTTCGAGATCTCTCCATCCAGAACATCAGTTTCAGTTTTTAAATCCATGTTATCTACAGATTTAATATGGTTTCTTCCAGTAATCTTTTTCTTACTAGCACCAACTACTTCCAATGGAAATCTCACATGGAAGATTTATTAAGAGGTAAAGGCTTGTATCAGATTACCTTGGGAAAGGAAAAAGCACCCACTAATGATGATAAGAAAGTCAAATGGGCTAATAGGAGTCACGAAGCATGTGGACTAATCGAAATGTCCATCTCTCCTGATTTATGGTTCCACCTTAAAGAAATTGATGACCCCAAAGAAGCTTGGGAAAATATTGAATCTGTGTTTGGTAAACTCAATATTATTCGAGCACAACAGTTAGAAAATCAAATACTGACCTTAAGTCCAAGTGATTTTTCTTGCCTTGGAGACTATCTATATAAATTTAAAACACTCAGAATTTTATGTGAAAAATGTGAGATAAAAATGGAGGAAGAGTGTTGCATCTATCTTATTCTTTCTAAGCTAGGTAGTGCATATTCCTTGTTTGTATCTACCTTTTATGCCATGAGCGAGGCTATAGAGAAAGCTTATAAAAAACCCACTCTTGAGTCCTTTTGTGTTGTTTTGATTAGAGAGGAAGATAAGCTTGTACAACTTGGAGTGATCAGCACTACAAGTACCTCCAACAAAGTCTTAGTTTCCCAGCAGAAAGATAAACCCAAGTATCCCAAGAAGAAACATCCTCGCTACAACAACACGCAACATAAGGGTCCCAAACCTGCTCAGACAGCTTCAACTCCTAATGGTGACAAAGGAGAAAAACATAAAAATAAGAAGACTGACAGACATTGAAACTTTTGTGATAAAGATGGTCATGATGAGTCCAAATGTTTCAATAAGATGGCAACTTTAGAAGCAGCGATGAAGAAGAACAACATCAGTATTGATTCTACTTATTATTCTTCTTCTCATGGACATGCACTTTCCGCTTATGGTTTCTCCTTCAATACAACTTCTACTTCTTCTTCTAATGAGTGGATTATTGATGCCGGAGCATCTTATCATATGGCTAAGGATAAAGATTCCTGAGCATCTTATCATATGGCTAAGGATAAAGACATATTTTCTACTCTAAATGAATGTAACACCAAGAAAAATATTTGTTGGTGATGATAGATCTCTTTAGTGTTGTAGGATCCGAACAATTCAAGTAGATAACAATGGTCATTTCAATGATGTATTATGTGTTCCAAGTCTTTCTTGCAACCTTCTATCAGTATATCAAATCACCCATTCAGGTGAAGGTAAAACCATAGATTTTTCACCTCACCAAGTTGTCATCAAGGATCTAAAAGATCCTAAGCATGTTCTTGCAACTAGAATTGTTGATGCTATTTCAAGGTTGTACAAGTTTGAAAACTTTGGGTCATCATCTTTTTCATCATTTTTTGTTTCTCATAGCGATGACTTGAGAAAACTTTGGCATGAGTTGTTTGGTCATCTAAACTATCGCTCACTGAAGCAACTATGTAATCAACAGATGGTGACTGGTCTTCCTCCTACTTCATGCAAAGGTGGTGTTTGTGGTGGTTGTGTTCCAAAAAAAAATTATTGGGACAATTTTGACAAACGTGCCTCTTGGCACGTCTCAGGCCCTTTGCAGCTTGTTCACAGTGATTTGTGTGGTCCACTTTCTTCTCCTTCTTTTTCTCGATGAAAGTATTTCTTAACTTTCATTGATTATTTTTCCATACATACTTTGGTTTACTTCTTAAAACTTAAGAGTGAAGTTTTTGACAAGTTTTTGGCCTACAAGGCCCTTGTAGGAAAGAAATTTGGACATCAAATTCAAAAGTTAAGAACAGATAATGGAGGCGAATATGTGAACAATAATTTTTCAAGTTACTGCACTACACAGGGCATCCAAATGCAACACATTTTTCCATATACACCACAACAAAATGGTATTGTTGAGAGAAAGAACCGCACATTAAAAGAAATGGATAATTGTATGATCTAGTCTAAGGGATTAAGTCTAAAGTATTGGGCGGAAGAAATCAACTGTGAAAATTACATAGTCAATCACACTCCCACAAAGGCTCTTAAAAATATAACACTGGAAGAATATTTGACTAAAATTAAACCAGATGTAAGTCACTTACGTGTATTTGGAATCATAGCGTGAGCTCACATTCCTTATGAGAAAAGGAAAGCATTACAGCCTAAAAGTGAGAAGTGTATATTTGTTGGTTATTCTAAAGATGTAAAAGGTTATAGACTTCTTCAACCACATTGTAATGAAATTATTATTAGAAGAGATGTTAAATTTCATGAAAATCTCTTGGCCTGCGAGCCTAATTCGATGATTGTGCCTTGTTCGGCCTATGAGACATCTTCAGTGTTTGTGCCTTACTTTGTTCCTATTTTGGTTTCTTCTTCAGATGATGACAGTGAGGATGAAAATCCTCCTCCACCTGCTCACCTTCCTCTAGATGAGTGCTTTGAACTTGAACTAGCACAACTTCCACCGCTTCCTAGATGGGTCCGTTAAACACGAGAAGCAACTAGTGGTATTTTCGGTGATCCTTCAGATCAACGTTGAACACGTTCACAGTTCC
Organism: Picea sitchensis; assembly: GCA_010110895.2. Taxonomy (NCBI): domain Eukaryota; kingdom Viridiplantae; phylum Streptophyta; class Pinopsida; order Pinales; family Pinaceae; genus Picea; species Picea sitchensis. The sequence continues at coordinate 102,569 of SNQJ01S0052374.1, forward strand.
AGTGAGCCTCTTCTATTTTGGCTCAAGTTTTAGAGACTCGTGATCTAGAGACATTTGCAAAAGCTTCAGGTCATCTATATTTGGATGCAACAATGAATGAAGAGTATCATTCTTTAATTTAAAATGATACTTGGTATCTTGTACCTCTTCCAAAAGGAATAAAACTTGTCAGATGTAAATGGCTTTACATAACTAAGTATGCATCAGATGGAAGTGTTGAAAGACACAAAGCTCGGTTAGTTTCCAAAGCATTTGTTAGACAGTTGTCTTAGGTTGATGAACAATTGGTATGTATTGTTGGTTTTCATTGATGTCAACCCTTAGTGATTGATTTCAACCCTTGGAGAAAGTCTGGTAGCGAATTACAGTAACACAAAGGTTTATGTGATGGACCCAAGGTTGTTTCATGTATAATGGTATGAGTTTTAATATATTTGAAGGTAATACTATTCTATATGGATAGTACATGTCATTCCATTTCCGGTGGTATGTGAAATGTCACATAACTCCTCACGGTTAGAGAGTTATGGATATGAGAAGTTGGAGAACCTAGGTTTAGGTAATAGACACAAGTTTGTTTGATGGATAATGGTATGATTTTTGATATATTTTTAGGAAAGACAATTCTATATGGATATTACATGTCATGCCATTTCTAGTGGTATGTGGAACGTCACATAACTCCTCATGGTTAGAGAGTTATGGACATGTGAAATTGGAGGAGTCATCTAGAAACACCAAAAGGTCAAAGTAGTCAAAGTGGTTTAAGATATTTTAGAAGGTAAATAATAAAGTGAAGTGATGAGTGAACTATAATTCAAAGTGAATAGAAAATAAATTATTTAAATAATAAAGTTAATGGAGAAATTAGAAGTGGGCTAACCCTAAAATAAGGAAAGTGGGTTAAGATGGTTAAAAGGTAACCCCTTGAGGAAGCTACATGAAAGTATAAATAAGAGGCAAGGCTCTCTCATTTTAATCACACTTGAGCATATTGAATATCTATAGGTGAATGAGGTAAACAAAGGATATCTAAGCCGAATTTTAAAGGGAAGGTGAACTAAAGAAGGCCGAAATTCAAGTGAGGATAAATTCTTTTGATGATGCTTTCTAAGGTATGTTATTTACAGGTCATCTCACCATTTTCGCAATAACATTTTTTCTAGAATGATTCAGACCATGAAATTGGGAGGTCATTGAGAAAACATATCCAAGTAGTTTTGGTAAAAATTTCATCTTGTGGGTCCTTGTATTTTTGGATTTACACTCTGTGGAAAATAGGGTTTGTGGTTAGTCCTAAAACTAGTATAAAATAGGTGTTTCGGGTAAAAATGTCATAACTTAATCATAACAGATCCAAATTCATTAAGACAAAATGTATTGGTTATAATACAGTCTATGGTATTTTGTGTACAATTTTCAGATCCATAAAACAAATATTTTGTGCGGGGCATGCTCTATAAGTTTTCTCTCTAAAGTAAGCCATAATTCAAAAAGGTATACCATTTTTGCTATAACTCCTTTTCTGAGAGGTTCCAAATAGTGAAATCTAGAGGAATTGCATAAAAGACACTGACGAACATTGTGTACTATCTTAAGATATTTATTCATTACAGGTACATAGTTATGATTATTGCAATTTAGGGTTGTTGAATAATCCAAAATAAGTCATGTGAGACTAAAGTAAAGTTTGATGAAAATGCTAGTCTCTTGTTGTTAAAGTTAATGAAGGTTTGTAGGTATGTGATCATATACACCAGGTATATTACAGATTTACAAATCAGATTTGGATGATGAAATTGATGAGGGATTTTGTTTGAGATACATGTTGGGTACATGGTTGAGACAAGTAGTTGATGAGTTGGCACATACATGAGGTGTATATTTGATGATGTTGGTACATATCGATGAGTCATAGTTGATGAGTATTTGATACATGATTGGTACATGGTTGGAGGCACTTGTTAGTAGTATTGTTGAAACATGGTTTATGGATGATGTAGCATACTTGTCTTGGTATATTATTAGAAGCACATATTGATCTTGGTGATGATTATGAGTTGTTGTGTTATGCTTGGTTTATGCACATCTTTGAGAGTTGTCTTGGTGATTGATCTTGGTGATGATTATGAGTTGTTGTGTTATGCTTAGTTGATGCACATCTTTGAGAGTTGTCTTGGTGATTGATCTTGGTGACTATATCTGATTTGGTTGATAAGATTGATGAGATAGGTTGTTTGGATATGTTGTTGTGACAAGTTATTTTTACAGGTTTGGTGCATGGTTGATGCACTTGTTCATGGTATTAGCACTTGGTAAATTTCCTAGAGGTTGAAACAGAAGAAATCTACAAATATAACTTTATCCAACCACTTTTGAAGCTGGGATCTAGCCCTTCCAACTTCAGAGAGGGATCTCTCTATATGATTTAGCTATGTTTCCAGTTCTAGATATTAGGCTAGGTAAATAAATAGGTCGGTTTTGTTGTCAAAGTGTTTTTGATTTGGTTGAGACAGTCTACACATCCATTGGGCTACAGGGTGTGTGTTTAATAAAAATGAAATACAACCAGAAACGCAAAAGGAGATTTCTACAAGGCGAGATAATATACTCACTGGATATTTTAGTAGCTTAAATGATGGGCAGAAGAAAAGATGAGAAAGATAAATCCAACTAAGAAGCAGTTAAAAATTTCTTAATTGAAAACACCAGAAGATAAACACTAACATCTTTCGAGTCAGAAACAGGGTATCCAAGATAAATCTTGCAACATTCGTTACTCTTAAAGATTAGTTTCAGAAAACAATATGATCACAAAGAAAGAATAACATTCAACTTAGAGAATAACATCACCAGTGAATACACGCAAAAATCTTGTAAAAGTGCCTCCTCTTTATTAATGGAAGATCTCTTCAAAAATGTTACAGTCTGATAGCGTAAGGGTGTGAAGATAAACAACCCTCAATACCTGGAAAAGATAAGTATTTATAACTCAAATTACAAACGTTCCTGTCATAAATGATCAGGACGTGCTACTTTTATTTTTAGCCTAACTAATTTAACAAATCTCATAAATCTCAGAACTACTTGATGACTTGGTGAAACTGCACACTGATTTCTAGGTAGACCATTGATGAAGCCTTTTGCACGACCTCATCTGATTGGACAGGTGACTGGACCTGGACAACTCATCTGCTAATCGAGCAGATCGCAGAGTTCCTCCCATATGAGATGACTAGGCACAGTGACTTTGAGCAGTCTTCGATACACTTCGTCCATGTCTGTATACTTAGTGAATGTAGGCTTAGTGAGGAATATGTATCAAATCTCATGTTGGATACTGATGTCCAACTGAAGGGCATCCAGGAATGTTTTGCCGGTGATGCTCCCTTGTATGCCTGCAAACTTTGAACTGTCCTTGGACACCTCAGCCAATCTCTTCTTGTAATCCGGAAGTGTCATAAGTTTATCATTAATAACCTTCAGACCAGGTAGACCTTTCTTTTGGAGAGCCTCAATTTTGTTGAAGAACCTTTGTACCCCCTGGTCCATGATCTGAACCTTTTCTTCCAGTTGAAGCATCAATCCTCTCTTGGTCAAAACTCTTTTGACCTCAAGGATGGTCTCTGTTTTGTCTTCGATATTCAACTCTTCTAGCTCTTCTCTGGTCTTAGAATTGAGGAACTTGATGATATCATTTGTCTGTGATGGCATCTCCCCCAATTCTACTCTGATCTTTTCAATAGCCTGTTTGCTCCTCTGGACCAACTCATTCTGCTCAAACATAATTTGGATCATGGGCCATATCTCATTTGTGGACTTTGTGATGTCTGTCCATACATTCTCTTTGACCTCAGCCAAAGTCTTCCCTACCACTGTTTGCTTTTGGAGCTGTTGTAGCTCCTTCTTGAGCTGCTCATTTACCTACTTCTCCTTGGAGAGACTGGTCGGGAAGGAAGTTTTGAGTTCCTGGAGGTTCTCAACTTCCTTTTTAAGCCTGTTGATCTCTGTCTTCTGCAGGTTCATATTTTCCATGGATTTGGCAAGGTCAGTTGTACCCTCTTGTGATGTCAATGGAGTTGCGGACGGAACTGCTGTCACTGTTGTTGTGCTTGCTCCTGAAATCGGAATGGCACTCAATGGAATGAATTCCATTGGCTTCATTTGCTCCTTCTCTTTTAATAATCTTTCCATTTCAGCTTCCATTTCTTTGAGTTGTGCATTCTGCTCCATGAGCAGCTTAAGCATTTCATCCTTCTCGCCTTCTTTTTCTGCTATCTCCTTCACCTGGGAGTCGTCTGTGGGTGGGAGTTCCAGTTGTTTCCTCAAGGAGGCGATGTCTACGTTTTTTTTCTTTATCATCTCCTCTGCAGCTTTGACATTCGAAGGATCATAGCCGATCTTGAGGACTAGCTCCTCCAAAGTCTTGATTCTGTTGTCCTTCGCAAAGAACGATATCTTCTCCATCTTGAGTTGTGTTTGAGCATTGTTCAATGATACCTGTAATTTTGCTGCAGAAGCAGAAGCATGTGCCAATGTATGGAATACCATCTCCCCTGTCTGCTTGTGTAGATCCATCTGATCTGCTGCGTGCACGTTCTTCGTCTAGAATTCGAAGGTGGCCCTCTTGTAGTCTGTGATCAACTTGGGGTCTGGTACCTGCGCCTGGAGAAAGGCCATGTGCATTCTGCCTTTTTCTGTATCAAATGTAGACAACAGCCTATGCTGCATATTGGATGACTGTTTCCGAAACTGAGCGTAAGTACTACTGGTAAGAGTCTGATTTCTTTTCTTGATCATCTCGTACTTCTCGAAAATGCTCAACTTGGGCCCAGTCTTGCCTGGTTGAGTGTCCAATGGGGAGTCTATGGATTTCTTTGGCACTGCTGTGGTGATCTCCTTATACAAGCTTGAGCCAAAAGGTGGAATGACAGGCTTGGTTACTATGGTAGGTGGGACTTCTAATTCTCCAATTGGACCGGGAACTATGGTTGTCTTGGGCCTCTTAGTATGCAATTGGAACTCTTCTGATGATACCTCCGTGATAGGCGGAGATGACTCTTGTCGAGGCCTTTTTTCCTTAGGGACCTGTGGTGTGGTAGTTGGTGGCACAGTGGTCGGGGGAACCTACTGTTCCACTTCGACCAAGGTGTCAGGCACCCACACAGTCTGATTGGCGAATTTCTCAATTTCGTGCTTAGCTTCATGAATGTACGGGATTTATTCTTTACCCGCATTTCTGAGATGATCCCGCAAGGATCATAATGCCACGGGAAGCTTAAGAAAAACTTCATCTCTTTCAGCATCCGGTCCACTTCTTCTCTGGCACCACGACTATTACAGATGAAGGAGCCAATCTGCCCCTTGATTCTAAGCTGCTGCTTTTTCTTCAAGGATACAAAGTGGATATCATCTGAATTCATGATCTGTCTTATAAACTCTAACGCGAAGATTCTTACCGACACATACTTGGTCAGCTTGTAGGGCGCCAACTCGCACCCGAATACTCTGATCTCGGAGTGGTTTGATACAGGTACCAATCGTCAGTCTTTGTGTTGTCCGAGAGATGAAGAATTCTCCAGACTTCATCATTTATTTGAGTCTCAGGCCTGCCACTTAGCATGCTTACCACAGGGTGGTAAAATAGATTGATGAATGCCTTGAAGCTATATTCTGTGGAGTTATGCTTCAGAAAAGAGGTCCATGCTGTGACTGGATGAGGCCTTCCATCTGCGTCCATTTTCTACATGGAAAAACTGAATTTATCTGCTTGAAAGTAAACAAACATGTATGCCAGTATAAACGAGTATTTGAACATGCCTTCCATGCCAAAATTCACAAACTGTTCGTGAATATTGTCTGCCAAGAAGATACTGAAATCAAATTGGGTGGTGGGCTTTTCATCATTGGAGAAAATGGACAGAAAACCCAGAATGGGTTCATCTACCCACTGGTCGGAATAGTACCCTAACAGAGCACAAAGGGAGGAAATGACCTGGTTTCCCTTGGTGGAGAACATGGATGACGGGTAAGGGGGATTTGTGTAAGGGAACTGAGCATAGGTGGGAAGGAAAAGCTCAAATATTTGAGCTCTCTGGGGAAAATTCATCTTCTGATACAACTCTGTTAGGATTTCAAGGTTGAAAGGAGATGCAGAGTCGGCATGGGGAATTTGCATCATCTGGTCGATGTCTTGGGTCGTAATGAGGAATAGGGTATCTCCGGATGAGGAGATGACGGCTCTTTGTTCAGGAATATAGTGAGCTTGGCATTTAAGTGCAAACTCGGGAAAATGGTGGATCTGGGGAAAGAGGTAAAGGGGAAAATTGGACTCCCAGAGTCCAATTTCATCGCTCTAGTCCAGGAAAACCTCCCTGAGCCATGACTGGAGGTCTGAGAAATCGAAATCGCATTTGGTATCTACGATCAATCTGTCTTTGTCGATCAGTGGGATCTTGTCCAGGTCGACAGGAGGCGGGAGAAAATGATTCTCCTCTCCTTCTACTTGTCTTGGCTTTGGCACCATCTCTGCAACAGTACCTGCAATAAACACGAAGTTAGTGGGGTCAACTGACTGTGGATGAAGGTGACGGGATGTAATGGAGGAGCGGACTATGAGTTTTTCTGGTGCGACGAGTGAACAACGAAAAATGGGGGGAAACGGTAATTTTATTTTAAAATGGGGTCGGTTGGGCGTAGGAGACAGGTCAGCTGGATAATGGGTGAGTTATCCAGTAATAAATGGACAATGGGCCACTTGGGGGTGAAATGGCAGGTGACGGTGGTGGAAAAATACGGACGGGTGATGTGGCAGCTTGGGATTGGAGTTAAAAGTCACACTAAGGGGATGGTCATGAGTGAAAGGGGGTAGGGGACTGACAACAGTTATGGGATGGGATGTAACTCGGGAACAGGTGGAGCAAGTGGAACCAGTGGAAGATGATGTCCATAAGTGACAGGGGCTGTCAGATAGCAGATGGCGACGAGACTTTGGGACCAATAGATTTATGCCACCTATGACAAGGGGCCCGCCAGAGGGAGGTAACCATTCCCGACCCCCCCCCCTCGGTTAAAAGAAGATCATCCGAGGGGGTCCGAAATCCAATTAGGTTCGTTGATCTACGCACCCGTTTCCTGGCCGTAGATCTTAGCACGTCGTTTATCACTCATTCCGGACCCCCCCCTCCATTAAAGGTAGAACAGATGGGGGGGTCCGGAATCTAATCTAGATAATTGATTTAAGCGCTCATCCCTGGGCCATCCAGATGCGTGCAAATGTTATTAGCGATTCCGTACCCCCCCCC
>SNQJ01S0052375.1:4578-19131 GCA_010110895.2 Picea sitchensis
AGTGTTCTCATCCACTCTGCCATGGCCCCTGTCAAAACCTCTTGGGTCACGTCCTCCCTGATTCATTATAGGCCTTTGATCTCTTCCACCATTGTTAAGAGGTTGTCTGGGTATGAATTTTGGCTTAGCAGCTGGTCCCAAATCCCTCGTCTTCCATATAGCCTCATGTAGGTTGGTAGGCTTGAAATCCTTTACCCAACCCTTCAAGGGTTCCATCAACCCCTCAGTGAAGAGCATCATGAGTCTGGTTGGAGAAATGTCTTGCACCATTACTACCAACCTCTGAAATTCCTCAATATACATCTCAGTCGTGACAGTTTGTTTGAGTTGTGTGAGCTCCCGGAAGTGTAGCTCAGGATCCCCTTGATAAAACCTATCAATGAGTCTCTGACTAAATTCTAGGTAGGACACTATTTGGTTGTGGCCTAATGTGGTGAGTCCATGATACCACCAATCATGAGCCTTGCCATCCAAGTACATAGTGGGAAACCTGATGGCTTCCATCTCTCTCATAGGGTTAAGCTGCAGGTAGGTATCCATCTTTTTCACCCAAGCTTGTGTTGTCATCTGTGTCGTACCATCAAAGTATGGAATCTCTATATTCCCTGCTTTTCGTTCAAACTCAAAACTTCCCCTGTGGTTCGACCTAGGTTGATTTCTGAACCTGAGTTGGCAATAGTGTTCCAGGGACATCTGTCTTTCAATCCTCATATCCAAATTGTAGTACTCCTTGGTACACCTCGTCATTTGTTCAACAAAGTCCTCCACATGTTCCTGTTGCCCTTACTCATCTGTGAATGTGGGCATGTATGGCCTCGGGTTAGCCCTACTACCCAAATGTCGGCCTAGTTGTTCATCTGTGAACGTGGGCATGTATGGCCTAGGATTGACTCTGCTACCCATATTACCATTGGACGTGTCTCCTCACTGACTTCCTTAGGATCTAGGAGCTTTCTCCGGGTTATATCTTATCTCACCATGGAATCCACCGGATCCACCAGCCACCTTATTCCCGTACGTCTCAGGGTGATTCCCTTGATGGGTCATTTGCATCAAAATATCAGTTATCCGGGATTGGTTCTGGTCAATCTTCTGCAGATTCTCGTCAACCTTCTTCAAAGTTTCAGAAATTCCGGCATGTCCCCTTCTATTGGTTTCCTAGTTCTCCTCTAAATGGTGGACCAATTTGCTTTCCATGAGATTTATGGTCTGCTGGAACTTGTCAAATTCGACTGCCAAGAAGGCCAAGCCTTGAGGCTCACAGTCATCCCCTGACCCTTCCATTTCAGCCTATGTTTCACTACTTGGTTTCTTCCTTCTACCCATAAAGATTTCACTGTACCTCTACATGCGCTAATCCCTCCACAGGTTTGGAGGATCAAAGCTCTGATACCACTGTAATGATCCCAAGCCAATTTTTTCTCTTGAAACCACTAACTACCTCTGTTGTGTTTGATGCGCAGGTGGCTAATGAAGTTGTCCAGTTATTAAGTGGTGTTTATACAAGATTTGTCCAACACATGCAAGATCACAATACATTTAAGATATAGAAAACACAAGCATAGATCTGACCTTTATTATAGAAGCATGAATCAGATACAATAGATAGCCGATTTGGAATAATCCTCAGATGCCCGGATAGATAATAAGTATGAGCTACTACAAAATTCTCTCACCAATACAAAATACGCCACCAAAGGCTGGATGATAGATGAAGACCAATACAAGTAGATATAGATGCCAACTCCTCAAGCTGGAAGATGCCACGCTCCAATAGAAGGTTGAAACCCTCAATAACTCGACCCAATTGTAAGAAGACTCCAAATGAGCCCAAATTCTACCAACTAATAGATCTAGGCGATAGGAACACCCTCCTGAAATCTCAAGCCGAGAGGCTAAGGAAAACTCCTCCCAACTATGAATCCTCTAATGAAGTTGCGCCCTCCTGGATGCCTAGAACCCTAGGTAGCTTGGCCCTGATGAGAGAAGTCTCCAAATGCCCTGAAACTTCCCAGGAATGTAGATCATACTATGAGAACCTTGTAGGAGAAGTTTCTGACTCAGATTCTAGGTGAAGCTCTCTAGATCTGAGATTTACTGAATCATAGGACGTCCCTTTGTCTCCAAGTCATCCCAATATGAAGCTAAATATCTAATAGTGATAGCTCACCAGAAAAACCCTTAAAATGACGGTTGGCCCCTGCAAGTAAAACCCAAGTGACGAAATGGCCAAAGGCTCTCCTGATCGGCTGGATCAAACCCTTCTCTAGATGATGGTGCGCCCTTGTTGGAAACTCAAGAACAGTACGGCCCTGTTATCTTCTGAATCACTAGGTGGAAATATGTTGAGTGTAGAATGGTGTGGAGGAGTCTTTCATTCCCGAGACCACGTTTTGGAACAAGGTGAGTGGGTCTTTCACCACTGAGTTGCTCACAAGGGTTTATAAAGAAAAACCCCCAATCTGTATGCTCAAGAGAAATAACAAGTAGTATACCAAATCCAAAATGAATAATAGGTGCGCCCCAGCCTTCTATTTACACTTTTCCTTCTATTCCTCTGTTGAGTTAGATTAACTCTCAGGGTTAACTTCTATTCTTTTATTGAGTTATCTTTTACTCCTTTTAACCTTTTTCTTTAAGTCAACTTAAGAATATAACCTTAGTCTAGTTGACTTTCCCCCTCAGTGCGAGACTATGACCTAGTGGGGATGCTCAAGCCACTGAGTCTCCTCATCACCTCTTTATCAAGAAGTGGGAGACATTACAACAGGTCATGTTGGAAGCAATCGATCAGTAACTTTGAATCAATATGGGAGTGTTGATGATGGTGCTAAGCCTATCAAGACAACTTGGAAGCCCAAATTCCCTTGCAGGATTTGTAATGGTGAGCACCTTCTTAAGGATTTCCTTGGTCTTCCCAAGGTCTTCGAAGTGTGGTCCACGGGCCCTCGTCAACTTGTGTCGTCAACCTATGGTCATCATGTTGGTAACCAACCATCAACTAGTGAAAGTAACATTGGGGAAAAGAAAAATATAGCCAAGTTTCCTTGTAGGTTATGCAAAGGGATTCATCAAAATCACCTTTGCCCTCATATGGATGAAGCCTCAAAATTGTTGGATTACCTTGTTTTTTCCAAACAACAATTTCCAACTAATTATCATATACTCTCTCCCAACTTACCATCAGTTGATCAAGTGGTCGATCTGACACCATCATTGGTCGATCCCACTCTTCCCTTGAAAATTGAAGCCAAAGTGGTCGATATGGTTCCCTCGTCGGTCGATCCCACTCTTCCCTTAAAGAGTGAATTCCAAGTGGTCGACCCGCATCCATAGTTGGTCTATCCCACTCTCCCCTTCAAGAGTGACATGCACCAGGTGATCGATCATAGCCCATCATCGATTCAAGTGGTCAATCTGACACCATCATCAGTCGATCCCAATATTCCCTTGAAGAGTAAAGTTCAAGTGATCAATCTGACACCATCATCGGTCGATCCCACTCTTCCTTCGACGAGTGAATTGAATAATATGCAGTTGTTTCTCATCTCTTCAGATTCTTCTAGACTAGGGGACATTTCACCCGTTCCCACGGAACCCCCTCCAAGTACTAAGGTCATTTCCTTTGATTGGAATAGATTAGCAGGACCTCGCCTTCCTTCCTACCTACCTTTAGAAATCATTGTGCAAGTTTGCAATATAAACATATGTCACACTATAGTAGACGAAGGTTCTTTTGTTAGTATTTTATCCTTAAACACTTGGAAAGTTCTGGCTTCCCCTAAGCTTGTACCTATTAACCAGAATCTATTAGCTTTTTATATAAGAGCTAGTGAATATTTATGGATCCTTCCTCAGTTACATGTTACCTTAGGAGGGAAGATTGTCGATATTTATGTGATGATAGTCCAAGGACCCTTGGATTTTAATTTACTCCTCATGAGATACAATGTTTATGTTATGAAATTTATCATGTCCACACTCTTTCAAGTGATATCTTTCCCTCATAATGGAAAGAGTGTGACTATCAATCAACTTTCGTTTGTTGGTCCTGCTTTGACTACCAGTCACCCACCTTCCATAAATGGTCCTTATATGCAAGCGGTATCACCCCCACCATAGGTTAATTATGTGGTGACATATCGCAGGAAGATGGAAAGTTTAGGGTTGAGAAATTTAATGGCCAAAAGTACCAGTTATGGAAGATGCATATGGAAGATTATTTATATGAGAAGGATCTATTCCTACCATTGGGCGGAATAGAAAAGAATTTGATGGCCATGAAGGATGAATAATGGGAGGTTCTTGACAGAAAAGCACTAGGAACGATACGGTTGAGCTTGGCAACGTCATTGGCTTTCAATATTTCAAAAGAAAAGACAATGAAAGAATTGATGGACACATTGGATAAATTGTATGAAAAACCCTCCACATCCAATAAGGTATTTCTAATGAAGGGATTATTTAATATGAAGATGTCAGAAGGTGGGTCTATCGCACATCATTTAAATGAATTTAATACGGTTGTTAATCAACTAAGTTCTGTAAAAGTGGACTTTGATGATGAGTTCAGGGCTCTTCTAATCCTATGCACATTGCCAGAAAGTTGGAATGGCTTGGTCATTGTTGTAAGTAACTATGTCTCTGGTTCAAACACTCTAAAAATTGATGATGTTTTTGGTGGTATCCTTAGCGAGGAAATGTGACAGAAAAGCATAGGTGAGACATCGGGTAATGCGTTGACCATGGAGAATAGGGGAAGACAAAAGGATAGAGGAAAGGGCTCAGGGAACCATGGGAATTCTAGGAAGGTCATATCCAAATCCATATTGGGAAATATAGAGTGTTGGAATTGTGGGAAGAAAGGACATTTGAAGAAAGACTGTAGAGCTCCAAAGAAACAAAGAGATGGACAACATGAGAAAATCTAGAAGCAAATGTGACAGGTAATGTGTTAAAAGATGCTTTGATTCTTTCTGTAGATAATATTTTTGAGTCTTGGGTAGTAGATTAAAGGGATTCATTTCATACCACACCCCATATGAAACATTTTCTAGATTATGTTCAAGGTGATTTTGGACAGGTTCATTTGGGTGATGATGCAACATGCAAATTTTTTGGAATGGGTAAGGTACAAATAAAGAAAAAGAATGGAAACCAGTGGTTGTTGAAAGAGGTAATACATGTTCCAAAACTAAGGAAAAATATAATTTCAAKAGGGCGGTTGGAAATTGAAGGTTGTATATCTATATTTACAGATAATGTGTGGAATGTCACCAAAGGATCACTGGTGAGAGAAAAAGAAGAGAAGGTAGGTACATTGTATTTATGTATTGGTAATAATGACTCTTCTATCTCTTTATCTTCTACAAGAGTGGATACAACATTGTGGCATCATAGGCTTGGACACATGAGTGAGAAGGGGATGTAGATACTTCACAAAATAAATTTGTTTCCATATCTTAAACAAATTGATTTGGATTTATGTGAGCATTGTATTTATGGAAAACATAAGAGAGTCAGATTTCTCATAGTCGGAAAAGAAAAGAAGAGTGAAAGGTTAGAGTTTGTGCATACAGATGTATGGGGACCATCTCATGTATCATATCTTGGTGGCTCTCATTATTATGTTACTTTTATTGATGATGCAACTAGAAAAACTTGGGTTTATTGCATTCGAAAAAAATCTGATGTTTTTTATACTTTTAAGAAATGGAAAGCTTTGGTTGAGAATGAGATAGGAAAAAGGTTTAAGTGTCTCAGATCATACAATGGAGGTGAATATTGCAGCAAATAGTTTGATGATTATTGTTCATAACATGGGATTCGTAGAGATAAAATAGTTCCAGGAACACCACAAGAAAATGGTGTGTCAAAAAGGATGAACAAGACAATATTGTTGTTTACTTAATAAACAGAGGACCTTCAAGCTCTTCAGGTGGTGGAATTTCAGAGGAGTCATGGACAGGTAAAAAGGTAAACTATTCTTTTTTAATACTTTCAGTTGTGAAGCATTTGTCCATATTGATAAATAAAATAGAACAAATCTTGAGGAAAAATCAAAGTGTACCTTTATTGGATACGATGTTAATGATTTTGGTTATCGCTTATGGGATTATGAAAATCGCAAAATAATTAGGAGTAGAGATTTCATATTGAATGAGAAGGTCATGTAAAAATATTAGTTGCAAGGAAAGAAACAGGAAAAAGAAAAACCAGAATACATAGTGCTTGATGAGATCACTGAAAAAGAAATTCCAAAAGTACCAGAAAATCAAAATGTACAACAACAAGAGCAACAGGTACCTCAAACTCCTGCAAGTGTTGTTAGAATATATACCAAGTTAAGTAGACCCCCTGAACGATACTCTTCTTCAATGTATTATATATTGTTGACTAATTATGGTGAACCGGAAAGTTATGAAGAGGCAATGCAGGTTGAAACTAAAAAGAAGTGGGAGCAAGGCATGAAAGAGGAAATGGACTCCCTGGTAAATAACCAATATTGGGACTTGGTTCAGTTTCCTGCAGGAAAAATAGCATTGTAGAATAAACGGGTTTACAGGTTGAAGGAGGAAGATGGAGGAAAAAAGTGGTACAAGGCTAGACTTGTTGTAAATGGGTTTGCACACAAGAAAGGTATATATTTTGATGAAATATTTTCTCTTGTTGTTAAGATGACTTCAATTAGGACTATTTTAAGTCTTGTGGCAGTAGAATATTTGCATCTTGAACAATTATATGTAAAAAAAAAAATCTCCATGGGGATTTAGAGGAAGATATTTATATGCAGCAGACACATGGGTATGAGCTAAAAGGAAAGGAGAATTTAGTATGGAGGTTGAAGAAGAGATTGTATGGCCTAAAGCAAGCTCCAAGGTAGTGGTATTTGAAGTTTGACAAGTTTATGACATAACAAGGTTATAGTAGATGTCATTCTGATCATTGTGTTTATTTTAAAAGGATAGCAAATGTAAGCTATATTATCTTGCTATTGTATGTAGATGGCATGCATGTTACAAGGTCTAATATGCAGGATATAAATGTGCTCAAGAATAAATTAGCTAACTTATTTGTGATGAAGGATTTGGGTGCTGCAAAGAAAATACTTGGTATGAGAATAACAAGAGACAGGAAAAATCGCAAATTGACATTGTCTCAGGGTGAGTACATAGAGAAGGTGTTGGACAGGTTTAGAATGCAGAATAAAAAACCAATTAGTACACCTTTAGCCAGACATTTCAAGTTAACTAAGGAAATGTGTCCCAAGACATAGGAGGAGATAGAATACATGTTCATGGTCCCTTATTCATCAGCAATTGGCAGCTTGATGTATGTGATGGTTCACACAAGACCAGATATTACACATGCAATGGGAGTTGTGAGCGGGTATATGAACAATCCAGGTAAAGAACATTGGGAGGTGGTAAAGTGGATTCTCAGGTATTTGAGAGGTACTGCTACTCATGCATTCTATTTTGTAGGTTCAAACATTGTTCTATAGGGATATGTTGATCCATATATGGAAAGTCATAAAGATAGCAAGAGAAGCACCATAGGGTATGTTTTTATTGTAGGTGAAACAACAATAAGATGGATTTCAAAACTGCAAAAGGTTGTTTCACTTTCAACAATGGAAGGAGAGTATGTTGCTGCTACAGAGGCTAGTAAAGAAATTATTTGGTTACAGAGGTTTATGGAGGAATTGGGAAAGAAGCAGGAGAATACTAGGTTGTAATGTGACAACAAGAGTGTCACTCATCTTGCAAAGAACTCGGCTATTCATTCTAAAACTAAGCATATACAACTCAAGTAACATTTCATACGATTTGTCTTGGAATATGGACAATTGAAGTTGGAAAAGATACATACTTGCCAGAATCCTGCAGAGATGTTAAAAAAGGAGTAACCAGGGAGAAACTGAGTTCATGCCCTATTTTAGTTGGTCTTAAAGCATGAATGTGAAGATGAGAAATTTTCCAAGTCCAAGGTGGATCATAGTCCAGCAGGTATAACAACAGTGAAGTTGTTGTGATCAGTCTCCAAGTGGGATATTGTTGGTTGTGGAGCCTGATTATCTTCCTAATTCATATCCAGGTCAAAGAAACTGTAGGATACACAATTCATGCCCCCCCTCAGCCACAAGGGGGCCAAACTTTTTGGTTTTTTGCAATTAAGATATTGTAATTTCATAGTCAACCTAGACAGTTCATTATAAGGTCATAGATCTTAGGGTAGAAGTTATGTTAGGGTTTTTTTACCTAGAAGGCAACCCTCTTTTATGAGGGAATTATATTGTGGTTGTGTATTGTGGTGAATATTGTATTATGAGAGAGGAGATTGTGAGAGAAAGAAGAGAAAGTTACAACTGGTGTGTTGTAAGTTGTATCCCTTCATTTTTCTAGATAATAAAAAGGAAGGACCTAGAAATTTCTCTGGTGGACGTAGCCCACACTGGGTGAACCATGTATATATGTGCCTCTATTGTATTGTGTATCTTTTGTGTTTTATTTCCTCATTTATTTTATTTTATTGCTCTACAATCTTGTTTTTCTAACAGCTTTCTCCTGCAGACCTTAGGTTGAGTCTATATATATGGCTTCAATTCCCGGAACAACCAACCAAAAGACCCATTTTCATAGGGAACCTTTTGTTTTTCCTTCTTTTGGAAATGTTGGTCCTCATTTTATTTCCACATTGATTCTTCTAGGATTCACTATTGGGTTACCAGTATGGTTGTTTTCCACTCTGGTAATCCCAAATGCACCAGGTGCATTGGATGCAACAACTCCACCCCAAGAATATCAACCTCTTGTTGACCCTTCAGCTTATTCACCTGTTAGGTATTCTTCCCTTTCTTATTCTTCACCTAGTGAAAGCTCTGAAGCTAGTAACCAGGTGGATCAGAAGAAGAATAAAAGGAAAACCAAGAATAATAAAAATAATAAAAGGGCCAAAATTTCAACCACTACAGGTCATGTTGGAAGCAATAAATTATTCACTGTCAATCGGGATGGGAGTGTTGATGATGGTGCTAATCCCACCAAGACAACTCGCAATCCCAAATTCCCTTACAGGATATGTAAGGGTGACCACCTTCTTAAGGATTTCCATGGTCTTCCCAAGTTCTTAGAAGTGTGGTATGTGGGCTCTTGTCAACCTGTGTCATCAGCCTCTGGTCATCATGTTGGTAACCAACCATCAACTAGTGAAAGTAACGCTAGGGAAAACAAAAATAGAGTCAAGTTTACTTGTAGGTTATGTGAAGGGAGTCATCAAACTAACATTTTCCCTCGTATGGATGAAGCCTTGAAATTGTTGGAAGACCTTATTGTTTCCCAACAAAAATTTCCAATCGGTTACCATAGACTCTCTCCCAACTTATCATTTGTTGTTCAAGTGGTCGATCTGACACCATCATCAGTCGATCCCACTCTTCCCTTGAAGAATGAATCCAAAGTGGTCAATATGGATCCCTCATCGGTCAATCCCACTCTTCCTTTGAAGAGTGAAATCCAAGTGGTCGACCCACGTCCATCGTTGGTCGATCCCTCTCTCCCCTTCAAGAGTGACACCCACCAAGTGATTGATATGATCCCATCATTGGTCAATCCCACTCTTTCGTTGAAGAGTGAAGTTCAAGTAGTCAATCTTACACAATCATCGTTCGATCCCACTCTTCCTTCAACGAGTGAAATCGATACTGCTCAGGTGTTTCTCATCTCTTCATATTCTTCTAGACTAGGGGGGATTTCACCCGTTCCCACGGAACCCCCTCCAAGTACTGAGGTCAATTCATTTGATTAGAATAGACCGATATGACCTCTATTTCCTTCCTACCTGCCTTTCGAAATCATTGTGTAGGTTTTCAATATAAACATATGTCACACTATAGTAGACAAAGGTGCTTCTATTAGTATTTTATCTTCAAATGCTTGGCAAGATCTAGGTTCCTCTTAGATTGTTCCTGCTAACCAGAATATATTAGCGTTTGACAAAAGAGCTAGTGAATATTTAGGGATCCTTCCTCAGTTACATGTTACCTTACAAGAGAAAATTGTCCATATTGATGTGATGATAGTCCAAGGACCCTTGGATATTAATTTACTCCTAGGGTGAGACTATGTTTATGCTATGAAATTTATCATGTCCACACTCTTTTGAGTGATATCTTTCCCTCATAATAGAAATATTATGACTATCGGTTAGATTTTGTTTGTTGGTTCTGCTTTGACTGCTAGTCGCCCACCTTCCCTAGATGGTCCTTATATACAAGTGGTATCTCCCCCACAACACGTTAATTATGTTGTGACATATCTCATGCTTTCAACTGCCAAATAAATTGAGCCTCTCACTGTATGATCAAACTCTTTTGACTTAGATCCGGTAGTTGACATGGTGATCTCTTCAATATGGATATTAGACCCTTATCTCCATACCCCTATTTCGGCGTTTGATATGTATTCCTTCTAGAGCATTGTTCTTCCTTCCAACAAAGATCTCTTGGCATCCATGATTTATGTGTGTCCCTTGACATGTATTCCTTCCAGAGCATTGTCCTCTTAGAATCCATGATCAAGAAGAGGGTACAAGAATAATTTTTATTCTATGTGACAAGCTCATTAAAAAATGAAACAGAGGTATGGGAATTGAACCCAGAGGGTACGAGCATAGTTTCCTTCTCTGTGGAAATCTCATTAAAAAATGAAACCAAGGTCTAGGGATCGAACTCAGCGATGAGAATAGTTTTTTTTCTGGTTCCAAGCTTGTTAAAAAATGAAACCAACTATGAGCATAATTCTTTTCATGTGTCAAGCTCATTAAAAAATGAAACAGATCCTTATGAGCATAGTTCCTTTCATGTGTCACGCTTGTTAAAAAATGAAATAGCCGCCTCTCACATTAAGTTGAGTCTTTCATTAGAACTCGTACATCAACCTTCATTTCATCCACCTGGGTGAGTTGATCCTCTTTCTTCCTCCCTCTCTAGTGAAAATTTTTCTATTAGTAACCAGGAGTCTATTTTGGTATAGATATTGGCAATAGGAGAAGATTTTGTGAATGAAACAAAGTTTAGGAGGCATTTCTCCAGCCTCTGGTCATCATTCTGGAGTTAAGCCACTAGATTCTCAAGTTGGGGGAAAAGTAACAACCAAGCATAGTTTTACTCTATTTCAAGCTTGTATTAAAATGAAACCAATCTCGAGCTTAGTCTTTCTTCTTTCTCATGCTCATAAATACATGAAAATAGTTTACCGAGCTTAGTATTTTTTCTTTCTCATGCTTGTAAATACATGAGAATATGTTACCGAGTCCACTTTTATCTCTTTTTCGGACTCGTAAAATTTATACAAAAAATGAACTCTTTGGAGTCTCCTTTAAGCTCTTTTCAGACTCTCTAAACATGAAAAGATTGTTGAGAGAACTTGCTTCCTTTCACGCTCATTAATGGATTTGAAATGGAATCTATTCAGTATTGGTTTAACCCTTTTCCGGGTTGATCACGATTAATTACGGAAAATGAATACTCTAGTCGATCATGGCTAGAAGAGTTCTCCTATGTATTATTTTACACTTTTCGGGCTTGGGAAACTAAATTTACAAAAAAGTGAATCCTGGAGTCTCCTTTAAGTGTTTTTCAAACTCTCTAAACATGAAAAACCATCGAGTTTACTTTCTCTGGAGTCATAAAATTTACAATGAAAGATTCATATGGGACCAAACCATCTCAGAGTTCGTTAAAAATACTCCAAAGGACTCATCCGAAGAATGAACTTATAATACAAGCATATGTTATCCTCCTCATGCTTGTGTAAAAATAAAGAGGTACTCACCAGAAATGGTGGGGGGGGATTTGGGAAGGGAATATGTATTAAACTTGTATTAATTCTATGGTAGAAAGTCACTCTTGAACCTGACATTCTTTCACTCCTTGTGTCATACTCCTTTACAAGATTACACTTTGTTCTGTGATCCTCCTTTTTGAATCAGTATTTCCAAGAAAGTTGTCATATCATCAATATGTTCAAGAGAAGTTGAACCTAGAAATCCTTCTATGGCATCGGCCATTTCTGCAGTCCTTAATGCTTCTATCTCGTCGGCCATCCCTAAGTTAGTCCTAAATCACTATGTGCTCTGACCCACTTCAAATATTTGTACATGTTTCGTGTCATTGATGGGGGATACATCAATGCCCTTATGCGACGAATCACTTCCTATCAACATCAACACATTATCTAAGAAGTTCATTTAGAAACTTTACAGTACCTTGGAACTTGAATGCCTTAATAGCAAGTTTCCTTTCTTTCGATGACGGGTTTTCATCATTGACCTTTGATCGAATGATTTTGTGGGTGTTCGACTTCAAATCATTTATTCAAACTCAATAGAATGTACTTAAGTACCTTAAGGGACATTGTCATCATTGGTGGTTCCTTTCACATATGTTAATGGTTTTCATCATTGGTTGATAATCAGATGGTTTCTACCATGTTTGACCTCAACACCTTTATTCACATGGTTAGATTCGTACTATGGCATGTTAGAGATGAAGACCCTGGATCATGTCTGTTAGATCCAGGTTGTGATGGAGTATTTTGAGTATATGTTGTCATGTAGATCCACATTGTATTAGTATGTGGCTATGTTGTTGTTATCATGTTGTAGCCCCACTATGTATATTTCGAGGCTACGAATCAAATGAGTCATGATGATATGGATCCACGTTGTATTTTGGTGGTCATATTATAATTCAATACAGTCACGGATCTACAGTGTATTAGTCAACAACCATCCTTTGAGTCATTTGTATTCTGGGTATGGGAATACTTCCTCAGTGATGATATATTATTGTATTGTAACTCCTTGTTTGTTGTTGACAGGTTTCCGACCGATGTGTTCCTTGCTTCGATACCCACATGTCAATGTATTTCAGCTATCTCTCCTTTTCTAACTTCATACTTTGGGGGGAATTTCGTTGCACATTATTTTGGTCATAGTCATGAAAATTTGATGTTGCATCTCTATCCTTTGTCATTTGAAGTATTATTGCCATAATCCCTAAAGAGGTTGGAAGAATAACCTTTCTTAGAAGGATGAAATCCCTTGAAAAAAAAAAATTATAAAAGTGTCACATGTTGCACCATTGTAGAGTGTGACACTCTCAAGTGTCGCATGTTGCAACAATATAGGGTGCAATAATGTCACATGTTGCTAGTTCACAGGGTGCGACATTGTTTAAACAAGGGAAAAATGAAGAAATTTGCAAAGTTTCTAGAAAGAGAAGCTTTGAAGATGAGTTGCCCTCTGATTGGTTTCAATCTCACCTGTATTCCTAATCTAGTGGGATCCTAACCCTCTCATCTTAATCTTCTCATCCCTTCCTCTTCAATTTATAAATGGAAGCATCTCTCATGGAGAAAGGTTAAGATCAATGAAAGGTCAAGAAGAGCTAAAGGGATGAAAGAATATTAAGAAGACTAAAGCTTGATTTAGCTTGATTTGGGACAAGATACCAAACCTATGGTGTTAGAACTCATGGAAGCAAAGTGTGTGTGTTGAAGTAAGGAATCATTGGGAGGGACTTCACAACATCAAGGCCTTGGTTGTAATCTCTTCCATTATCATTAATCTAGTAACATATTTTCTTTCCCACAAAGGTTGTCTATATTTGAATATCTTTGTTGCATTTCTCCTTGATCATTTGCATAGGTTGTATCAAATTATACTTGTTGTTTTCACCTTTGTTGGCTTGTGTTTCTTCCAGGTTATCATACATAAGTCTCACAACAAAGCAACTAGAAGATACAACTAGTAAGGACAATCGTCGATTACAAGGTATGAATCCTTCGCTAATTGGTAATTTGATTATATCAACCTAGAGAAAGTTGTATATTCTATCTATTTTGTTCTAGTCTTGATTTCTGAGTCTATTGAGATCATTCTGTGTTCGCATAGACCGATTTATCTAATAACACTTGTGATCTCGAGTTGTTTTACAAATATCAAATATAAAAATGTAAAAAGTAAATTGTTGAACTAAAGAAACAACATATCCTCATATTTTCAATAATGTCCATAAATTATAGTAATATAAATTCATGTTAATGTGAAAGATGGGATAAAAATATATAGAAACAAACTTTTGTTGTTACTCACTAAATTCAAAGTTAAAGTAAGTACATCTACAATACTATATTGCTTTTAGCTTATGCCATAGAATATATGTCACAAAATTATATGCCCCAACTTTTTCACGGATTTATATAATGCTATATCTATGGGGCTTTTTAATTAATTGGTTGTTTGCTCAATCTTATCTTCTTAAGAGAAGAAAAACTTGAAAATATCATTTATGTACCATTTTTTTATAATACTCTCTCGAAAGTCTTCATGGTAAAGGCGTTATCTCTTCCTAAAATTATAAGATTTAGGAGTCTTCATGGTAAAGGCGTTATCTCTTCCTAAAATTATAAGATCATCATTTTTGTGCCAATTATCTATAATACTTTATGTACCAAATTTTTTATAATAAAACATAATACATTTAAATAA
>SNQJ01S0052375.1:19375-34341 GCA_010110895.2 Picea sitchensis
TTTGTATTATTTTTTTTATTTTTTATTATGATTTTAATTTTTTATTATTATTTAAATGTGTTATGTTATATGAACATCTCCCCATACTGGGTTATACAGCTTTTTTCGGCCTAACATACTAGAATGTAGAGCACTTCTTGGCTCCGGATACTACGTTGTAGAGCACCTCTCAACGCAATAATAAAACATTAAAATAATAATTATTAATTATTAATTATTAATTATTAATAAAAAATAAAAATAATAATAATAATTTAAGTCAACTCCATTATATATATATATATATGAGACACGAATGGTTGTTCGGATTTGAGACGATAGAGAAGAATAACAACGTTGTTACAACTCTTCACTAGTTGTGTCATCCCTTTATCTATTACTCTTTGGGCTTGGTGATGGGCCTGATACATTGAAATCAACAGGCCTTATGTCATCATTTAAGTTTGAAGCAGAGGTGAATAGATGGAGTTTTTGTTGGTGGAATATGACATCAACTATCTCTGGATGGAGGATCCCACTTCCCTGTATTATGATTAGCCAATGCACAGTTGTTAGGCGTCATATGGCACAGAGTTTATGGAGGCAGTATCCTCCCTTTGCACAAGGTAGTTAATAAAGGCTTAATTGATGGTACATATATAGATTATGAAGAAGATTTTTTAAATGAGGAAGATGTATTTGTATCTGATGTCGAGTTTGCAAGGTTGCAAAGGCTAAAAGTGACCTATGACATGGTTGTTCTGGGTCCATTGGATCTCCCCCTTTCTTTAGATCCTGAGGCCCTCACTCATGTGTGGGGAACCTTTCCCGATATGAAGAAGGGAAACAATCTTTCAAACTCCATCTCTTCTTTCTTAGGTGATGTCTCGATTAAGGAATCAAAGAAGTTTCTAGGAGGTATGAAGGGGAACGTTTCTCTGCATGCATCTTTGCATGCAGGAAGCTCTTTGTTGAAAACGCTTTCTATCGATTCCAAAGGAGAAGAAGCAATTGAGTCGTTTCCACCTTGTCGTAATCCTAAGGCTCCAAAAGAAAGTAAGTGTTGGAAAGTGTGTAAATAGCATTGACAGATCATGGTGGGTGATGATATAGGCATCGACGACATTACAAAAATGGTAGGAAAAACTGCAGTAGGTCGGTTCTATGGGAAAGTTGCGACCCCTGGTCCGATAAAAAAAATGGTTGGACAACAGTTAGTTTCTTGCTCTTGGGTACTCCCATGTTTTCCACACCTTAGTGAGAGGTTGGATCAATTTTGAGTTTAATACGCATGAGGACATGATGGATATTTTTAGATGACCATGGGGTTGGGGACCATTAGGATTGGTTCTGAAAGAATGGTCCATCTCCTTTGATCCTGTCAGAGATGTTTTATCTCCTTCAAAAATATGGGCGATACTATCGAATCTTCCCCTATCCTTTTGGAGGGAAGAAATTTTAAAGGAGATTGGAAACAATATTAGTGTTTTTATTGGTTTAGAACCAAGTTGGGACACTAAGGTTGACATGCATTGGGTGTGCCTCCAAATTGAAGTTGACCTATGAAACGGGTTTCTTGATGAAATCAAGTTGGTCTGAGGAAATTTTTTGTTCACTCAACGAATCGATTATTGGTGAATCCCTTTTCATTGTTTTGACTGCCATTCAATCAGTCATCTGCAAGAATAGTGAAGTAAAACCCCAACAAATTTTCCTCCCTTCAGCAAAGTGTGGAAAAAGAAAAAGGATGTGGCTCTTTCAGTATCGGGTACAGAGGAGGCAGGCATAAATGTTGAATGTGGAAGTCAAAAACATCCTAGACTCAATTGTTCGGGTGACAGCACAAAAAATTCATTGACTCACTCTTCGGTTAAGGCTCTAGTATCCATTTCTCCAGTCATTTCTAATAATGAGGTCTAGTCTCCCAAAATATTCTTGTGCTTGTCTTCTCCCTCCACCCTGCGTTCAAAATCCTCTCATAGTTCGTTCTCGCCCTTATGCCAAGGCTCTGGACTTCATGGTCATCCCTTTGGGAATTCCCCCATGTCAAATGTTGGCTTTAATCCCCTCGCTAATACTGGAAGTGTAAAGTCACCCATGTGTCGCCTAGGTTCTCTGTCTTGCTCCCCCTCCTCAAACAATTCCATTTAAGTTAGGTCAGATTATTTATTGCGCTCTAAGATTAATTTGGACTCAAGGTGGGAGGAGTCTATAGGTTTAGCACTGGATCAATTCCCTTGGAGCCATGTTGGGAGAAAGTCTAGGATTTCCTTGGCTCGGTATCAAATGGCTAAGGAGATCTGGTCTGGTAAACAATCTACAATTCTAGGGTCCCTTAGAGTAGGGAAATCTCAGTCTAAGGTTCCAAAATGAAAGTGCTCTCCTTCAATGCATGTGGTATGATGAGAACTCCTAAGATGCTAGCCCCCAAACGTCTCTATGCAGTGGTGGTTCCCAATGTTATTCTAATACAAGAAACAATGTGCAATGGTTTAAAAGCTGGGGATTTTTTCAAGAAATGGTTAAAAGGTTCGAATTTTTTCTCCAGTGATGTGGAGGGCCTTTATGGGGGTCTCCTCATAGCTTGCAGTTCAAAGTTATTAGTTTCAAATGCGGTGTTCCTTCCTTCCTATATCATGATTCAGGCCACAAATAGTTGGCTTAATGCTTCTTTTCATATGCTCAATGTATATGAGCCTTATGCTAATCGGTGCCCCTTTTGGGAACTTTTAAGCAATTCCAATGTTTTAAATTGCTCAGACCTTATTCTATTTGGGTATCTCAATTTTACATTATTGTCGGCAGAATTTTGGGGTAAAAATCCTCATCATGATCCTTTAGAATCATTTTTTCATCATTGGATGGAAAAGCACGGTGTCCTTGATTTGGCTCCTAAGAAGATCTCATATACCTAGTCAAATGGAAGGTAGGGATCTGGAATGGTGGAAAAATGTTTTGATCACTTTCTAATTTCCTAAAACATGTTATAATATTGTTGGGAAATGTCCTTAAGGGTGGAAGTGGGGGGGCTCTCGGACCATGTTCCAATTGTGCTTGAAATTTCCAAAATGGGTTGTAATAAATATCACCCTTTAAAATTCAACCAGGATGGGTTAAACGAAGAAGATTATAGAAATTTGGTTCTGGAAACTTGGTCCCCTTTGGTTGAGGAAGAGGGGAGGCCTTTCATCCAATAGATGGCTGAGAATATTGGAAAAATTAGCAAAGCAACTATTTTGTGGTCAAAGGAATTTCGAAAAAAACAAGAAGCGAAGATTGTGGTTGTGGAGGAAAAAATCAGCAATTTAACGAAGGCCAATGAGGACGGTTCTTTAGTTGATCAAGAAGAGGCATATATTAAGGAGTTGATGTGAAAAAAACACAATTTTTAAAGGAAATAGGAGTCTAGGTGGCATCAAAAAAGTAGAGCAGTGTTGATAAAAGAAAGAGACAATAGTACCAAATTTTTTCATAAATTCGCAAGTTTTCAACTCGATTTGGGAAATCAAGGATATTGTCAGGGCGAACGTAATGAGCCAGGAAAATATTGAAGAAGTAGGTAAATATTTTTTTAGCAACCTGTTCAAGGAGCCAACAGGTTGTCCCATAGTCGATATCTTGAAATTCATCTCCCTTTTTCCCTCATGTCTCCCCTAGGATGAACCTCTCCCTTCAGGACAATATTTCCAAAACATAATTACTTCTAACTCTTTCTTCCTTTCAAAAATGTAATATCACGGGGTGATGCAGACCCCCTTCTCTCCTAAGGGTTGTGTGACCTCTCGGTCTATGATCGATCAAGATACTAAGCCTAATTGACTCTCTGGGTCTTTGCTAGACCCCAAACCCACTTACACAGATCCTTTCCCCAAATGCATAGGTCGTATGAGACCCATCGCTTCTCTCCTAAGCGTTGTTTGAACCTCAACACCAAATGGTTGCAAGTTCCTCTCTACCAGCCCTTTCTCTCTTGTGACCACTTGCGATGACCATGCTCTTGAGTGAAAGGCTCGTCGCGATTTCGTGTTTCGCGACTTTGGGACCACTGCTACCTCCATTCACCCGATAGCTGAAATCGCAATGACCCGAGATCTACGGTCCAAATCTTCCCTTGATTGATGGCTACGATCAAATCGGCGTTTTGCAATTTCGGAGTTTCCTTTCCTTCATTCTCTTGATAGCTGAAATTGCGATGACTCTGGGTCAACAGTCCATATCCCTCCTCATATCTGATGGTCATGATGATTTCGGGGCTTCGTGCTTCACAAATTCGAAAGGATTATCACCTCCGGTCCTTCGATCCCCAAAATGTCGATATTTCACCCTGGACAATCAATGGTCTAGATCTCTTCTGGATCCAATTACTCAGATCAAGTTGGTATTCGAGCTTCACGAGTTCTTAGTGCTCCACCCTTTGACTTCTCCACAATGTGAGTCAGGGAAGTGTTTATCGTTCGCCACACGTCCCTCTTGATGGATGGTTTTGATTCTCTATCATTCAAATTGAATGGTTGATATATTTTCCCCCTTGTGCTTACGCTATCTTCCGAGTTAGAATATCTTCTGGGTGTTCAAAGGTTTCGAACCTTTTCTCCTTCGGCGAGTCTAATTCTTGGACCTGTTTAACACTTATGAGAAGTGTTACTCCTCCTGAGCTTGGTCTCATGAAGACTTTGATTTCCCGTGCACTCCTTGCATTCCAGGGATTTCGATAACTCAAATCCTTGGGATTTCTCGAAGAGAAAATCCTCTCGTCCTCCTGGCATTCCCCTTTTCCGCTCTTCGAATTCTGTAAAGTCTCTCTGACACTTAGTCGAATCTCGGATCTGTGCACTCCTTGCACCATATCTTATGCAAGGTTTTGGGTTCTTGCGAATGACTATGCACTCCTTGCACTAGTCTCTTTGCACTCCTTGCAAAGGGGAAGTTTTGTGTTATCTCTTCTGAGCTTCGGGACCGAAACAGATTTCATCAATGCACTCCTTGTGTTTTGTGTGCACACCTTGCACTACTTCAATAGAAGAGAAACAATTGAAACTTCTTATAACATTCATAGTCCCATTAATTCATAACGAAATTCATTCATTCATGAAAACGTAACAACAAAGAATTGCAAACAATGTTCACACTATGCGTTGGATCAAATTTCCTCTGTTCTATTTCAAAATGAAAATGGTTACAACTGTAAATGAAAACAAAAAAYTGAAAAACTCAATTTCCTACTATCTTGCAGCTAGAATCTACTCTACARCCACTACCAACCAACGACTGACTAACTAGCCTCATTCGGGCGTACAAAACCTTTATTTATTACAGAGATTTCTTAGGGTTTCCCCTAGCTACTTGTCTACTCTAAAAATTATCCTAACGACTATCTAGACTAGTCACATTCTAGAGTTGTCATGGAATATCCTACTTCGCTCGTAATTGTCCAAGCGTACCTCCAGATTTTCCCGACCTGGTTTCAAGCGGGCCTCCAAAATTAATTCTGGCGCTGAGTTAAGGCGGCTTCAAAATGTCTTTTGTAACTACCAGCGTTGAGCTCCTGTACAGGTTCCCAGACGYTGATAGGTCTTGCTCCGCATGAGCGACAACAATGCTCCTACATCATACTCCCCTTGWCAACAATTCATGGACTCATGTCCATGAGCTCTGGTACTAACTTTCCATGCTTCTAGATAGCAGCCTCATTTTCCCAACTGGCATCTTCTATTGGGTGTCCCTTCCACTTGACCAGATATTCAAAATAGGTCTTTCTGCTAGTCTTTTTTCCAATCCTCTTATCAACGATCTTCTCCATTTGTGGCTTCTCTGCTATAGGCATTTGTTTCTCTGATTGGATATTTTCTTGATCTTCTGACCCCTCTGTGTCATCTTTCCTATAAGGATGCAGGTCTGAAACATTGAATATGGGTGATATGCCCACACCATCTGACAGCTCAATCTTGTAGGCATTTGCATCAAATTTCCTCAAGATCTTACATGGTCCTATCTTTTTCATCTTTAACTTATTATATGTTCCCCTAAGGAACCTCTCTTTTCTGAGATGTGCCAGAACCTGATATCCTACTTCAAATTGAAGTTTTTTTTTATGTTGATCAGCTCTGCATTTGTACTCCTGGATAGAACTCTGCAACTGTCCTCTGATATGGCTATGGAGATTCTGCATGTTTGGAGCAAAATCGTCTGCTCCAGCGCTCCTGATCTCACTCTGTTCCAAGTCTCTCAACTCAGATACTCCCCTGGGTTGCATTACATAAAATATTTGGAATGGGCTCTTCCCAGTGCTCCTGTTTGGTGAATCATTGTATGCAAATTCTGCTTGTGGCAAAATCTGATCCCACTGATTATGGTGTTCAGTAACCAGACTTCTCAACAAGTTTCCCAAACTTCTATTTACCACCTCAGTCTGTCCATCTGTCTAAGGGTGATAAGCTGAGATGAAGGACAAATTTGTCCCCAACTTCTTCCACGGTGTTCTCCAAAAGTGACCAACAAATTTTGTGTCTCTATCTGAGACAATGCTTCTGGGCAGGCCGTGAAGTCTTACAACCTCCTTGAAAAGCAGATTTGCAACATCTGTTGCATCATTGGTCTTCTGTCATGGGATAAAATGTGCCATCTTTGAAAATCTATCCACCACCACAAATATGGAATCAAATCCTCTTTCCGTTCTTGGCAGTCCTAACACAAAATCCATGCTCATTGCATCCCAAGGCCTCTCTGGTATTAGCAATGGTTGATACAATCCAGTGTTTTGTTTCTTCCCGTTTGCATGTTGGCAGATTCTACACCTGTTCACAAAATTTATCACTTTTTCTCTCATACCTGGCCAATAGTATGAACTTCTCAACTGTGCAAACGTTTTATCATGGCCGAAATATCCAGCCAATCCTCCACTATGATTTTCTTTCAAAAGGTTATCCCTCATTGAGCATTTTGGTATGCACAGTTGATTTCCCTTGAACAGCAATCCCTCTTGAATCATGTACTCTGTCCACCGGCTTCTATCTCTCAACACAAGTTTTGCACATGCTTCGTATGGTTCCTTGAAATCTGTATCATCACAATACATGTCCTTAAGGTGTTCAAACCCCAAGGTATTCACCTGGAATTCCGGCAGAATCAAACATCTCCTGCTTAGTGCATCAGCAACCTTGTTAGCATTCCCAGCAATATGTTTTATGACAAAAGTAAAATTTTGCATAAACTCAACCCATTTTGCATGCCTCTGATTCAATTTTTCCTGCCTGGTTATGAATTGTAAAGCTTGGTTATCGCTATACAAGACAAATTCATGTGGGAAAAGATAATGTCTCCACTTCTTCAAGGCTTGAATTATGGCATAAAACTCCTTATCATACGTGGAGTATTTTATCTTGGTCTCATTCAAATTCTCACTGAAATACGCAATAGGTCTATTGTCCTGGCTCAAGACTGCTCCAATTGCAACTCCACTTGTGTCACATCTCACCTGAAATGTCTTTTCAAAATTCGGCAAGACCAGAATTGGTCGTTCTGTTATTTTATCCTTCAGTGTATTGAATCTCTTCTCATCTTCCTCTATCCATTTAAAAGACTTGTGCTTCTTCTTCACAGTATCCATCATTGGTGCACAAATTCCACTGAAGTCTTTGATGAACTTCCTATAGAAGTTTTCTAATCCATGGAAGCTTCTTACCTCAAACATACTCCTTGGTGACAACCATTCTTTGATTGCTTTCACCTTCTCTGGATCCATCTTCAGTTCATTTGAAGAGATCACAAAACCCAAGTAAATGATTTATGTCTTCATAAAAGAGGACTTCTTCAGATTTATAAACAACTTCTCCTATTGTAGTCTCCTCATCACTAATGTTAGGTGCCTCAAATGCTCCTCTTTAGTCCTGCTAAAGATTAGTATATCATCTATATACACAACCACAAACTTGCCAATGAAATCTTTCAGTATTTCATTCATCAGCCTCATAAAAGTACTCAGGGCATTCGTTAAGACAAATGGAATAACAAGCCACTCATACAACCCCTCATTTGTATTAAAGGTTGTTTTCCACTCATCACCTTCTCTCATCCTAATCTGGTGATGTCCACTTTTCAAATCTAATTTTGAAAAGAAATTTTCTCCACTTAAACAGTCCATTAAATCATCCATCCTCGGCAAAGGAAATCTATACCTGATGGTGATCTTGTTAATGGCTCTCAAGTCTGTACACATTCTCCATCCTCCATCCTTCTTTGGACTCAATGCAGTTGGTACTACACAAGGACTCAAGCTCTCTCTGACCAAACCCTTGTCTAACAATTCCTAGACTTGGTTCTTCACTTCCTCATTCTCTCGAGGTGTCAATATGTATGTTTCTTTGTTTGACAGACTTGCTCCTGGTATCAAATCGATATGGTGACTGATACTTCTAATGGGTGGCAATGATTTAGGCAGCTCATCCACCACTATATCAGCAAAATTATCCAACAATTCTTGAACTTCTTCAGGAAAATCCTCCATCGAAGTACTTGTAAGGATAACTCTGGGATTCCTCACCACAGCAAACTGCATCTCCTATTCTTCCTTGACCTCTTTCAAGAATTCCTTCCCACTCATGAGAAGTATGTCGATGTTGGCCTCCTCTTTCACTCTCTTCTCCTCAACAACATGTGTGGCCTACCATTATTCTCTAATGTGTATGTATTTTTTCTCCCATCATGAATGACATTCCTATCAAACTGCCATGGTATTCCCAACAAAATATGACATACATACATGGGAATTACATCACACAGAATTTCATCTCTATATCCTCCTATCTTAAATTCAACCAAGCATTGTTTAGTAACCATTACCTGGTGTCCTTTCTGCAACCACAAGACTTTGTATGGATTTGGATGTGAAGTTGTCTCCAGCTCCAATTTCTCCACTATCTCTGTGGATACTAAGTTATCAATGCTCCCACTGTCAATTATCACCTTGCATACTCTGTCTTTAGTCTTGCAATCTTTTCTGAAGAGATTTTTCCTCTGCACCCACCTTTCAATTTCTGCCTCTGGTTTTAAGATAACTTTCCTCAACATCAGGGATCTCCCATCCTCAACTCCATCTACTTCAACATGTCTTCTTTATGCTTCTGAAATGTGAGCTTCACCTCCTCCTTCTCTCTTTTTCTCAGGACATTCCCAAGACATGTGTCATGTCTTTCCACATGCATAACATCTTACGTCTCCTCCTCCTCTTCTTCCTCTTCCTCTAGAAGAATTTCTTCCACCACCCTGTCTTTCTCGGGAACTTCCCCCTCTTTTCGAGTGACTGTGGGGTTTCTCAATCTCGTCCTTAGCCTTATGTTCTCTCTTATGGGTAAATCCCTTGATTTTTCTTGGGACCGAGCTTTTACCTCTCCCTCGTTGGCTTTGTTTTCTGGCCAACTTCTCCTCTGCCTTCAGCGCAAACTGATAAGCATTCTCCATTTTCCTTATTGACATCATGTTGAGATCATCCTGGATTTCATATATCTGGAAACTTTTTCTACATCTCTCTCTCTTTGTCCAGTTCTGATGTTCAGCCTATAGAACTCCTCTGTGTACTCCTTAACTGACATCCTCTTCTGTCTCAAGTTCTTCATATTCCTGAACAGATTGATCTGGTAATCTTTGTTCATGAACTTAGCCTTCAACTTGGCTACCATTCTATCCCAACTCTTTATCTTTCGTTTGCCTTTGCTTCTCCTCTCGGCCTGCAGTTCATCCCACCACAATGTTTCATGTCCCTTTAGTCTGGTGACATCATGTCTCACCCTTCTTTCTTCATCGACATCCTCATAGTCGAAATATTTGTCCATGGATCTTATCCAATCCAATAGCTCTTCAAAATCTAAATTGCCTTCATACATTGGGACCTCCATCTTGGCTCTGCCTCCCAATCTGGAAACTTCTCTTAGCAAGCATTCTTTGGCAACATCCTCTCCTGTAGCTTCTCCAATGAAATTCTCTCCCACTTCTTCTTCACTCTCTGCATCGCTGACGTCTCCAGCATCAGGTGCTCGTCTCTTCGTGACCTCCATTGCTTATAATCTTGCACGGAGTTCTTGCATCTCCCTTTATACAGATCGATTGGCCAAAGGTGGCTCCACTAGTCTCCTTGGTGAAATTGTGTTGACTATCTGTCGCACACAGAGTACAACATCGAGTCCTTTTTCTCCTTTCTTTTGCCTGTTGTCTGCAAGAAAAAATTGTGCTCTGATACCACTTGATGCAGACCCCCCTTCTCTCCTAAGGGATGTGCGACCTCCCGGTCTAGGATCAATCAAGATACTGAGTCTAATTGACTCTCTTGGTCTCTGCTAGACCTCAAACCCACTTACACAGGTCCTTTCCCCAAATGTGTAGGTCGTATGAGACTTGCGGCTTCTCTCCTGAGCGTTGTTTGAGCCTCAATGCAAAACAGTTGCTAGCTCCTCTCTACCACCTCTTTCTCTCTTGTGACCACTGGCGATGACCACGCGCTTGAGTGAAAGGCACTTCGTGATTTCATGTTTCGTGACTTTGGGAGCACTGCTACCACCGTTCACTCGATAGCCTAAATCACGATGACCCGAGATCTACGGTCCATATCTTCCCTTGATCGATGGCTACGATCAAATCGTCATTTCGCGTTTCGCGACTTCGAAGTTTCCTTGCCTCCGTTCTCCTGATAGCCGAAATTGCGATGACTTTGGGTCAACAGTCCAGATCCCTCCTCATATCTGACGGTCGCGATGATTTCGGGGCTTAACACTTTGTGAAGTCGAAAGACTTATCACCTTCAGTCCTCCGATCCCCGAAATGTCGATATTTCACCCTGGACAATCAACGGTCCAGATCTCTTCTGGATCCAACAACTCAGATCAAGTCAAGAATTTGGGCTTCGCGAGTTCTTAGTGCTCCGCCCTTTGACTTCTCCACAATTTGATTCAACGAAGCGCTAATTTTTTGCCACGCATCCCTCTTGATGGACGGTTCTGATTCTCTAGTGTTCAGATTGAATGGTTGAGATCTTTTCCCCCTTGCACTTACGCTATCTTCTGAGTTAGAAGATCTTCTAGATGTTCAAAGGTTTCGAAACTTTTCTCCTTCGGCGAGTCTGATTCATGGACCTCTTTACAACTTATGAGAAGTGTTACTCCTCCTGATCTTGGTCTCGTGAAGACTTCGATTTCCTCCAGACTCCTTGCATTCCAGGGATTTCAATAACTTAGATCCTTGGGATTTCTCGAAGAGAAACTCCTCTCGCCCTCCTGGCATTCACCTTTTCCATTCTTCAACTTATGTAAAGTCTCTTCGACACATAGTCGAATCTCGGATCTGTGCACTCCTTGCACCAGATCTTACACAAGGTTTTGGGTTCTTGCGGATGACTATGCACTCCTTGCACCAGTCTCTTTGCACTCCTTGCAAAGGGGAAGTTTCGTGTTATCTCTTCTGAGCTTCGGGACCGAAGCAGATTCCATCAACGCACTCCTTGTGTTTTGTGTGCACACCTTGCACTACTTCAACAAAAGAGAAAGAATTGAAACTTCTTCTAACATTCACAGTCCCATTAATTCATAATGAAATTCATTCATTCATGAAAGCACAACAACAGAGAATTGTAAACAATGTTCACACTATGCATTGGATCAATTTTCCTCTGTTCTATTTCAAAATGAAAATGGTTACAACTGTAAATCAAAATGAAAAACTGAAAAACTCAATTTCCTACTATCTTGCAGCTAACATCTGCTCTACAGCCACTACCAACCAGCGACTGACTAACTAGCCTCATTCAGGAGTACAAAACCTTTATTTATTACAGAGAATTCTTAGGGTTTCCCCTAGCTACTTGTCTACTCTAAAACTTATCCTAACGATTATCTAGAACAATCGCATTCCAAATCCATTGTGGAATCTCCTACTTCTCTCGTAATCATCCAAGCGTGCCTTCGGATTTTCCAGGCCCGGTTTCAAGCGTGCCTCCAAAATTAATTCTGGTGTTGAGTTAAGGCGGATTCAAAATGTCTGTTGTAACTGCCAGCGTTGATCTCCCGTACAAGTTCCCAGACACTGATAGGTCTTGCTCCATGCGAGCGACAACGATGCTCCTGCATCACAGGTCCTGATGGATTAACAGTATAATTCTTTTTAGGTTTTTTTTATTTACTAAAGGGAGATCTAGTGAAGATGATGAATGAATCTAAAAAGTTGGGAAGGGTGTGGAGCTCCTTTGACACCACCTACAATTCTCTTATTACAAAGGGTGTTTCCCCCTCATCTTTTGATGACTTCCACCCAATTTCTTGTTGTAACTTCATCTACAAACTCATTGATAAACTCATATAAAATTAGTTAAAACCTATTTTTAGTGATTTCCTCTCTAAAGATCAATATGGTTTTCATTTCAACTATCAGATTCATGATGTAGTCTCCATCACGCAAGAATTCCTCCACTCCATTAAGCTCAAAAATTTCTCTTCCTTTGTATGCAAACTGGACCTCTCCAAAGCATACAATAGAGTCAGTTGGACTTTTATAATACTAGCCCTGGTCCAATTAGGCATGAATCTTCAAATGGTCAATTGGATAATGAGATGTATTGACTCTCCCTCTTTTCTTGTGTTGATAAATGGAACTCCTTCTCCATATTTTTGATCCTCTAGAGGTCTCAGACAAGGGTTCCCACTCCCCCCTTTTCTATTTCTGTTGGTGGTTGAAGGTCTTAGCCTTCTGATAAAAAAATCTCACAGAGAAGCACTCCTCAAAGGCATAAATATCTTGAACTCATAAATTCTTTCTCATCTTCATTTTGTTGATGATGTAATTTTGCTTGGTACAGGACTAAGCTTGGAGTTTCACTGGTAATCATCAATTCCATACAAGGAGAGGATGCAACCTAGTTCCAAGGTTGACTTCCCTTTGCTCAAAAACAAATTGATGATGGATTCAAGTATTTGGGTTTTGTATTGAAACCAAACGACTATGTTTTTAGAGATTGGTTGTGGTTGTACACTAAAATTCAAAAGAGAATATCTTTTTGGGCCTATCGATGGCTATCCAGGGGTGGAAGATTGGTTTTATTGAAGGTAGTATTATGTAGCATTCTGGTATATTGGGAAGCGGTGGAAAAAATACCCAAAGGAATTCTTCTCAAGATTAGGAAGGTTTTCTTCCATTTCTTGTGGGTCGGAAATTTGGAGAAGAGGCAGGTGCCCTTGGTAAAATGGTCAAATTTGGCTATGTCGAAAGAAATTGGAGGATGGGGAATCAAAAATATGGTTTGGTTTTGTAGAGTTCTGGCCAAAAAAAGTGTATGGAGGTTAATCCATAATGATATTCTTTGGGGAAAAGTCATGGCCTCCAAGTATTTCCTGAGAAAAAATGTTATTGATTGGATCAGGTCTCCAAGGAAGTCTTCCCAAAATGGGTCAATCTACTGGAATGCTTTGGTCGAATCTTTCCCTTTAATTGGTAATCATCTATCATGGAACATAGGAAATGGAAAACAAGTGAGGTTGGGAGAGGATCCATGGGTGGGATTGGGATAGGTTTACTCATTTCCATAAAACTTGATCAACAGTCTTCATGACAGAGGGGTTTACACTCCTAGCGATGCAAATTTTCCATCATTGGATATAGTAGGTCGATCGGAGTTGAAATTAGCAGAATTTATGGAGTTGGAAGGGGAGGAGGCCGATAGATGGGGAGAAT
Organism: Picea sitchensis; assembly: GCA_010110895.2. NCBI lineage: Eukaryota > Viridiplantae > Streptophyta > Pinopsida > Pinales > Pinaceae > Picea > Picea sitchensis. The sequence continues at coordinate 33,062 of SNQJ01S0052375.1, forward strand.
ATGCCACCTCACTGAAATCAAAGTTCATTTTACTTAAGGAAGAGGAAGAAGACTCCTTCTGGTTAGGCAATGAGAAAAGTGGCTAGTATATTATAAAGCGAGGATACCACTTGATAGCGGAAGAAGAGTTCATAGGTGAAAGAAAATGGTGGTGGAATTTTGTTTGGGATCAAAAGGCTCCTCTGAAATCAAAACTTCTCATGTGGTTGGCATTGAGTAACAAGATTCTAACCTAGGAAAATTGCTTGAAACGAGGGTGGTGCGGCCTAAATTGGTCTGTTGTTTGCAAATCCGACATGGAATCAATTTCCTTTCTCTAGGCAATTTTGGTTGAAGGTAAAGAACGATCTCAGTCTTCAGGCCACAAATATGGAAGGTGATTTGGAACGTTAGGTAAGGATGTGGAAGGACATGCCAAGTTTAAACGCATCAATTCTATTTTTATTTGTGTGCTTTCTGTGGTGGGCACACAATAGTGCCATTTTTTAAAACGTTCAGATCATTGGTGAAGTTGTGGCAGGTTTGATTATTAAGTTAGCTGCCAAGTTTCGGTTGGAGCCTAAATAAAGGAAGATCAAGGTACCAAAGGGGGTTGTTGTGGTGGATGGAATCCTTTGGGGCTTCTTTGACGAGGCTAGTCAGGGTCATCCTCCTCTTTGTGGAGTAGGAGAAATTTTATATCTTACAAAAAAGCATCATTTCTTCATCAGATATGTGTTAGGTCGGGTTCAAATAATAGGTTCAAGATAGTCGCATTATGGGCCTTGTTGTTCCATGTTGATTCTCTGCATATGTGGAAACTCCAAGTGTTCATGGATTCGCATATTGTGGTGGATTGGATCAATGGTAATTTGTCCTTTAAGGTTAGGAGACTTAGACCCATAATGGTTCAAATTCACGAGTTGATTGAAAATGTTGAATGGTTTAAGTGTAGTCACATCTTGTGAGAATTCAACAGTGAAGTTGATGCCTATCAAAAGATAGGCTTACATATGAGATCGACACTTATTTTGTTCGGGAGTTCTTTGAAAATTGATTGATCAAAGAATGATTTTTCGGACTGTGAAGTATGTGGCTGAATGTTTTTGTTTTGTAAGTTTGTGTGAAAAGTATAGGCCAACTATTGTTGAAGCATAGTTTTGTCATGTTCTAGTTATGTAAATCTGCATACAAGTAGGGAAAGACAAGAAAAGATAGATATAAAGGGAAACGATAGTCCATTTTGTGACATGGATGGAAATATGTATATTCTTTTTTGAAATATAAGTTTTTTTCATTCT
>SNQJ01S0052375.1:34431-44846 GCA_010110895.2 Picea sitchensis
GATATAGATATAGATATAGATATAGATATAGATATAGATATAGATATATCCCTCTCGACGCTTGATAGATCTGGAGTTAAATGGATCTAGGCTAGTTTATAATAACTTTTATTATAACATAAAATATGATAGACCCAGATATAGAACTTGATGAAAATAAATATTTTTTAAAAAAAACAGATAAATCATTTTTTTTTTAAATATAGATTTTTTTTATGATAGCTATCATAACATAGAATAGGACAGAACCATATTACTATAACAAGAAAAAGGCAAATTATTTGGATGTACCCTCAACACTTTGTTGTACCAATAAGGGTTCTCTACCAAAAATTAAAGCAGCGCGGTCAATGTAGAACTATTGGTGTCATGACCTACAAATATAAGCAAAAGGATGTTATCCTTATTCTCATCATGTGTGAGAGAATCACCTTTCTAGTCGACATTAGAGAGCAAGGAAGACAATAGATCTTACTCAAGAGAATCCTTTCCCTCCTCCAATGCAAATTTCCTCTCATGAATAATTCCCTTGAGCTATTTACGAATTGCATTAACTCCACGTTTGGCTTTCGTATATCACATACCAGGGAGATCTAGAGGAACCTGCAATAATCCATTGTTTAGTGCCATAAAATCCTTCAAATCTTCCTTAGACAATCCCAAAACTTTTATATTTTGCTACAAATACATTATATTCGTGTAAAATTGTGTCATTCATGTAACGTCCCCCAGTTTAACCGAGGAACATTGCTTGCAGAAAATACACATAAATTTGAATTTTTTTCAGTTAACTAAATTCACATAGCTTACCAACTACGAATTATACATAGATTTAACCATTGTAGATACCAATTATTTAAATGCAGCTACATCATGCTAGCTAACATGAATGTCGCCTCCTCACAGAGACAAGCCGTGTACGYGATAGCCTTTGTATTGTKCCCGATAATTACTCACAACACATGCAACAAGCTTTGTACTGTGCGCGACAACTATTCCCAACACGCGCGACGATTCTAGCACTGCACCATAAACCATTACCGTTTTTGCAAAAACGACTTATCCTACTAAATACGAAATTAAAAATGCCCCATACATATAAAAGAAACAAAGCGGCAACAAACCCATAAAGTTACAACAAACAACATGTTGATTTACCCATGCATCTAACAACATATATAAAAATGTGAATGCATCTAGTGAGCACACAACAAACACACATCATTTAAATATCCACTTACACAACAAAATAATCATAATAAAACAACAAAACACTTATATGTTTACAAAATGTAACCAACTGGTTGCATACAAAGGACGAACCTCCTAGCCATAGACGTTGTTGTTCATTTTCTCTCAATAGCAGGCCACCCCCGAGCTAAGGCTATGAATCCACAAGGATATCTGACCCTCTGGTTGTCCACTCTCTACACTCAATAACCCAAAATATAGGTTTCACTCCTACAACAGTTCCAATCCACCAACTCTCTCTTCCCCATAACCTGCACAACACAAGTAATGTACCCCCTTCACTTCTCACAGTCCCTTGGGTTGTACCATTCATTTATCAGAGCTTCCAGTGCACTCAGTTGACCAGGAATCTCTCAGTTGGGGACTCTAGGAGCTCTTAATTGCTTAAGGAGTGCTCACAACAACCTTCACAAGGCTCTTGAGCCATTTCCTCAACAGGAAATACACTACAGAATTACAGTTTGGTTTACAGACATACAAGCCTCATTTCCAATTTAGAACACATCTGAACAATGGCTTCCCTCAAGCACAACATGGTTGGTGCTCTTCCCAACAATCATCTCCTCTCTTGCTGCCCAAAATCCGCATGTAAAAATTGGTATCTTTCAGCATACAAATTTCCTTCTCTTTTCCTTGCTTGCTTGACTCACACTCTTCCCAAAGATGATTTTACTTCAACCCCATGCTCCCAATAATTATGGGAAGTGATATGGATGTGACTCCTCACAGCCACCCTCTTACATGAGTTTAATGATTGGCTTTGGGAAAACTCAACAACAAATAGAAGGTTATACATAATGATAATAATTCAGGAAAAGTGGGTAGGATTAATACCCATGAATAAATCCTCATTGGACCCATCTCTTGTGGAATCATAACCCCCCGTCATTTTCATTCCTCTTGTATCACAACCAGCAATTACTAATTTTATTCATCATTTCAATGTTCAAAATATACAAGTTGGCCCTTGGACATATTAATCAGTATGGGCTCTTTGCCCCAACATATCGGCTCACCAGCCTAAATGACATTTATACAATTACAATATAATTTGTTGGAATTAAAACTAGGGATGTTACAATTCGAGTCCTTGATCGAATAGATTTATGCTCTAGCCAGTGAAAATGAGATAATACAAATCTATATGACTTTAATGATGCATCAAACACTTCATATTTAAACTAAAACATAAAATATGTTGATCATAGTAGTTGTTGTAGTAGACTAAGCATACCATCACCTGCTTGAGTAGTGACATGATTCATATGGGCTACATTATTCAAGCTCGACTGGTTAGGCGGATCCATAACGATTTACAAGATATCATTTTTCCATATTCAAAGCTCGACTCGACTTGGGCAATTTCATATTTGATGTTTGTGTAAGTAGGAATTGAACATAGAGTCTCCAAGTAATGAAGTTGGCAAGTAGATACTTGGGATGACTCAATGAAGCCACATTACGTCATGCATGTAACAACATTAACATAAGATTTTATTTTTTTCCCGACAGAGGTTCAACCTCCACAATTGCTTTGGTTTACATCCTCTAGGCAGTCATAAATAACCCGTCGGCTACCACTTGGGGGGTCGTATCGTTCAATGGATCCAGGGTTCTCCTGTAGCGATCAAGACCGACCACCTTGCTAAAAAAAAAACCCAGCTAGCGCGTTTGAACCAATCTGCCAAACATTTGGACTTTAACCTGAGACCTCCCGGAGTCCAAAGGACCAAAGGAGGGTGGCTTTTCCAATCCACTTATAGGCCTAAGCCCTACATTAGCTTAAGATGTTAACAACAATACCACTATTGTCTTTCTAGTTAGAGCCGACACTTCAGACATATGTGATTGACACGAGCATCGAGTAGACAAATCCTCAACATTAATGTCAGCCACATGACCCTGGGCGTAGAGTCTATTGAGGTACACATACCCTACCTCTCTGAATTTAAACTTGTGATCTCCCAGAAAAAAACATAGTCTTAACCATAAAACCCACTCAAATTATATATAAATGAAATAAAATAATAACTCTTTTTTAGTTTTATATGCATCACTTTTTAAAAAAACATAATATTCAAAATAATTAACTAAAGGACAATTAGATTTTATCATATTTAACATTTTAATAATATTATATCCTATTTGACATTTTAATAATATTATATATAAAACATATAAAAGCATTTAAAATTTTAATTGTAATTTTTTTATAAAATTAAAAAAATAAAATACAAAATAATAAGCTCAATTGCAATTAGATTACACTACGTGCAACCCTTAAGTTCCATGTCACGAAGCACTACTATAGGACCATAAATCTTGTCCAACTGTCACAAGAAAACTTTGAAAACCACGACCTACGACACGAAGGTGGAAATCAAGGTGTAGGCAGATTTGGTGCAATTTCAATATTAATGAGTGTTCGGGTTCTACGTTTCTTATTACACTTTTCTCTACATTTTCACCTATAAATTATTTTATGTGTAAAAAAATCGACCTTACCTTAATCCACTCCTAATTTTATCTTTTTTTTTTATTTAAATTTAAGAGACACATATTTATAACGATTAAACTTATTTAAATGATGTTTAAAAATAAAACATGTGTAATTATGGATTATTATCTATATTTTGTTTTAATTATTCAATATCATTAATTTTATATTTTTATTTTAAATATATATTATTATTTCATTAATTTTATATTTTTATTTTAATATGTATTATTATTTTCATTTTTCACATTAATTTCATTTCATAAATATACACAATATCTTTATACTTTGCCAAAAACACACATCATCCAACTATATCAAAATATACATTGAATTTCCTTTTATTTAAAGTGTGTGCATAAAAACTCATGCATTATAAGTTCTTTGGGTTCCACTACACAAGTTCGACTCAACATTGTCTCAAGTAACCAATTAGTTAATAAACAATTTGCATTTGCATTTTGTTTCAAACATATAGTTAATGTGTTTAACAAATATTTAAGAATTTTTTATAAGTTTTCCTAGTTTATAATAATATTTATTGAAATTTTTAGATATAAATTGTGTTAAAAAAATTTAACAAATATTTAAAAATTGACTTTGTTAAACCTTGAATTAGAAAACTACTAAAAACAAGGACTACTAAACACTCATTTCTGCTTTTGGAACTTGTTGCTTAACAACTCTTTTTGTTATTATAGTGATAGCAAGTTTATAATAATCAACTATAATGACAGTTGTTAACCTTTAATTAATTTCGATTCAAATTTTATTTATTCCAAGTGATGTGAATATATTATTTTTATTTCTTTATTCCATTACATTGGTTGCCCCGTTCTCCTCCGTCGGTATTTAAAAATATTTTCATAATATACCATTCAATACAATATTGTGTTGTCAAATTCTTAGACTTCTCATGAGTTTTCATGACAAATACTAGTATGGCTAAGAGTTTGCTTAATTAGGAAAAGAAATCCCACTTGAATTTTCTTTAAGGGAACTAATTCAAGGATGGCGTTATTTGGCATGCACGACATGCAACCTAAAATAGGAAACCGAGATAAAGCACCCATTGATTTGAAAGGACTTCATATAAATAATAGCAAGAATGCCATGTTGTCAACACATGGTGGCCATCTACCATGCACATTGTATTTAAGGATTTAAAAAAGTTTTAATAAATCTTTTCTAAACAAGTGGGAACTGCCAAAGTTGTTTAATATTTATTTAAAAATAATAATAAGAAGAAAACTCAATTGTAACATATGTTTATATTTAATATAGAATATGATATAATTCAATTTCATATTGTATAAGGATCTTTCACTCATGCAATAATATGGGCGTCCAAACTATAAAAGGATGTACATATTGAAGTTATCAAGGGGACTATGGATGATGAGGTCCACTTCCTCGGCTACTTTGTACATGATTTGTCGGTAGAACAAATATTTGTATGTAGAGCAAATATTTGTCTCCCTATCAAGTGTCGTCTTTTCAGTGTCGCCTTTCCAGTGGAGTAGCCTCACTAGATCTCAAGTTCGAGATGTGTAGGGTTTCTTCTAACTCACTTATCTGTGTCACAGGGGAGTTTATTGTTGAGGGCTCTTTGTTCAGATTAAGGTAATCTCAAGATGGTATTGTGGAACCCCTTCATGATTACATGTATTTAGGTGTACATCATGTAGTAGATTTGACTTTATTGTTGGTGGATAACCCGAGACAGTTTCATCATCATGTTTGTTTAAAGTCTCCAGATGTTAAGCTTGTCAACAAAGTTGGAGCTTAGGGGTCATTCATGTCTGCATACCTATAGGATGTGAGTTTTGGATTTGTAGGGTCTAGGGTTTTTCTGACACATTTACAAGGAGGGTCGAAGGTTGGTGATGTCGGGCACGAAAAGAAGAAGAAAAGAAGGGTTATCAAGAATCGTGGTAGGGAGGTCATGCTAGTAGTGGGAGAGGACATTGTAGTGGACCAAATTATAGATTTGTCTAGGCGTACTTTAGTTAGTAAACTCATGGGTAGGGGAGTAGGGATGGACTGCTTACTGCAATGGATGGAAGAGCAGTGGGGATATGGTCTTGGTTATATTCCAGCAGTTCACCTTTTAGCTAGAGGCTAGCTCGACTTTGTTTTTCGCTCAGAGGAGGATGTTGTTTTATTCTTAAAGGAGGTATGGTTTATGGACAAGTCATACTTGTCTATAAAACCTTGACACCTCCTCTTCGATGCCAAGAATGAACCAATGGCAGACAATCCAATTTGGATCAAACTCCCAAGCCTCCCTATGGAATTTTGGACTAAACAGGCTCTACGAGGCATAGGTATCTAGCTCGATAAGACACTTATGACCAAAACACAAAATTCTTCCAAAAATTTTCTAACCATAGGAAAATGTTTAACACCATATGGAAGATGACCAACTGATCCAGGTGGATATTGGTGGCCACCCACCTATTCCAATTGGCTCCTCTTGTCAGTTTTTAGTTCAACATGTTCTTCTGTACTTCTTTGTAATTGTGGGTTCTACACTTTTGGGGTTGTTTAAATACCTACACATCTTCCAGGTGGATACAGGTGGCCTCTCACCTAATCCAATTGGCTTATTTTGTATGTTTTCATGTCAGCGCATCTTATTGTACTTCCAGGGCCGCTTTGGAGCCCTAAACAATGTTTTTTTGGCTCACCACAGTCAAACTGTAGACGGAGTCAAAGTTTGACGACATAATGTGTATTTCTCTAAAAGACGTTTCCAATGAGCTATCACGCACCTAAAACAGAGGTCGTATGCAAAAGTTACGACCCCGGGAAGTTGAGGTACCAACTTACCCATAGGGGGCCACATGACTTTTGGCATTTCACCTCCTAGGGTTAGGTTTTTGGATGTCTATGGATTTGGAATTCATGAGTAATATTAAAAATGCATCTAGAGCCTCATTGTAATCATTCTGCTCAGACGAATGCGCGTAGCAGCCACATCTCTTTTCAGAGATAGCTACCACCATTCGAGAAAGTGCTTGAATTCTGCAGTTTTACAGTTTCAACCTATTTCATTTATTCAATAGAAGATATTGTTCACTGGATATCTGTGTTGTTCTTCATATCTCTGTGTTTATTGTATTCAGTCTGTTAATCAGTTCGTTCCGCTCCTAAATCTGGATCAGTGGTATCATAGTGGTATGCTCTTCATTTATTTTTCTTCATGCATGTCCCCATGACAAGATCTAGGTACAAGAATTTGGGACTCAAACCAATCGATATGTTGCAAGATCAGTCATGTCGAGCCTGAAAACAACCCATGGGAGACGAAAAGAAAAATGATGGAGCAAGAGATCCTTTTAAAATGTTGCTCGAGGAAGCCCTTGCGCGAGAAAGGAACGAAATGATGGACAACTTTGTGTAGATCCTTCGGCAATTGCCCATAGGAGAAGCATCTTCATCAAGTGCCCATGCAACCCCCTTCGAGGTACAGGTAAATTTTGATATTCCATTATTTGAAGGACTGATAGATGCAGATGTTGTAGATAAATGGTTGAATCTGCTCGAAGGGTATTTTCGGTCCATAATTTTTCCTATAGGGAAAATATTACTTTTGTACTCCTCAAGGTCATCCCCCATGTTAAGGACTGGTGGGACACTTACTCTGAGAAAAGGGCCATAGAGGAATCTGCAATATTTGTGGTTGCCCCTACATGGGATTCCTTCCGGGATGCCATTAAAGAACAATACTACCATGTTGGAAGCTATGAGGACCAGTACACCAGATGGACCACCCTGCGTCAAGAAAGGGACCAGACAGTACCAGATTTCACCAATATTTTCCATACCCTGCACACTAAGTTGGGTATCAAATACTCTCAGCGACATCTCATACTCAAATACCGTGATTGTTTGCATAAATACATTCAATCAGAAATGGAGTTTCTGGACATCACCTCATTAGGTACGACTTATAGATATGTTGTCAAGATTGAGCAGAAATTTAAGCAGAAGAAGCGAGAGTTTGGATCTGCAAACTCCTCATAGCCGAAGCAGGGCAAAGGCAACCCCAACCCACACAATAAGGGATAGAGCAAAGTTCGCCACTCTCAGGACAACCAGTCCAAGTAGCAACACAAGAAGGGAAATGAGAAGACGAAGAAGAACAGAAGAAAATGGTGTGAAAACGACGACCTGAGACATGAAGGTGGAAAACAAGGTGTAGGCATATTTGTGTAATTTTCATATTAATGAGTATTAGGGTTCTACGTTTCTTATTACACCTTTCACTACACTTTGACCTATAAAATATTTTATGTGTGAAAAAATCGACCTTACCTTAATCCACTCATAATTTTATCTTTTCTTTTTATTTAAACTTAAGAAACACATATTTATAATTATTAAACTTATTTAAATTATGCTTAAAAATAAAACATGTGTAGCTATCAATAATTATCTATATTTTATTTTAAATATTTGATATTATTAATTTGATATTTTTATTTTTTTATGTATATTATTATTTCATTAATTTTTTATTTTTTATTTTAATGTGTATTACTATTTTCCTTTTTGACATTAAATTTCATTTCATAAATATACGCAATGTCTTTATACTTTGCCAAAAACACACATCATCCAACTATGTCAAAATACTACATTGAGTTTCCTTTTATTTAATGTGTAGATGAAAACTCATGCATTATAGGTTCTCTAGGTTCCACGATTCAAGTTTGACTCAACGTTATCTCAATTAGTTAATAAACAATTTGCATTTGCATTTTGTTTCAAACAAATAGTTAATGTGTCTAACAAATATTTATGAATCTTTGTATAGGTTTTCATAGTTTATCATACTCATTGAAATTTTTAGATATAAATTGTGTCAAAAGTTTTGAACAAATATCTAAGAATTGATTTTGTTAGACCTTGAATTAGAAAATTACTAAAAACAATAACTATTAAACACTCACTTCGGCTTTTGGCAAGGACTTGTTTGCTCAACAACTCTTTTTGTTATTCTTGGTGATAGCAAGTTTATAATAATCAATTATAATAAAAATAGTTAACCTCTAATTAATTTCCATTCAAATTTTCTTTATTCCAAGTTATGTGAATATATTATTTTTATTTCTTTATTCCATTACATTGGTCGCCCCGTTCTCCTCCGTCGGTATTTGAGAATATTTTCATAATATACCATTCAATACTATGTTGTCAACTTCTCAGATTTCTCATGACAAATACTAGTATGGCTAAGAGTTTGCTTAATTAGGAAAAGAAATCCCACTTGAATTTTCTTTAAGGGAAGTAATTCAAGGAAGGCGTTAATTGGCATGCATGACATGTAACCTAAAATAGGAAACCGAGATAAACATCACCTTTACAGACGCCTAATTGTAAAGTACCCATTGATTTGAAAGGACTTCATATAAATAATAGCAAAAATGTCATGTTGTCAACACATGGTGGCCATCTACCATGCACATTGTATTTAAGGATTTAAAAAAGTTTTAATAAATCTTTTCTAAACAAGTGGGAAGTGGGAAAGTTGTTTAATATTTATTTTAAAATAATAATAAAAAGAAAACTCAATTGTAATTTGTAACATATGTTGATATTTAATATAGAGTATGATGTAATTCAATTTCATATTGTATAAGGATCTTTCACTCATGCAATAACATGGGCGTCCAACACGCTCTACGAGCCATAGGTAACTAGTTTAGTAAGACACTTATGGTCGACGACCGTTTTATTGATGATGGATTTAAGTGTACAATACATATCCTTGTAGATATGGACATCAACGAATGTTTGTTCAAATCTATGGAGTTGGTTTTCATGGAGAAAATGTATGTGCAGATCTTGGATTATGTTAACATTATTTTTTGGTTCTCTAAATGTCACTTGTATGATCATGTTTTGAAAGATTGCTCGAAACTAAGAAGGTTTAGAGGAAAAAGATGAATTCCACGAGGCATGTTGTGGGGGAATGGGGTTGCCTGCTTCTATTTTGGTGAAGGAGTAGTTGATGGAATTTGATAACCCTATTGAAATTCATCCTTAGAAGGATGTTGACCTAGGTAGTGGAGGAGATGCAATACTACTTGTTGGGGATCTCTTAATTCTCTTAATTGTTATAACTTGACCAAAGTTGGGCATCGATTTGCGTATCAAGGTAGAATCTGATTCAACGTTGGAGCTCTTTTCTCCAGCACTCACTCCAGGGGATATCGAGGTTTCTGAAAATGGCCACTTGGATGTTTCGGGTAAGTCATTTTCTTCCCCTTCATTTTCCTTCTCAAATGTTAATCCTTTGGGGGGTCTGGAAGGGCTCAAACCCAATACCCCTTGAGTGATAAAAAAAACCTCAAGGTAAGACGCCTAAGATGACCAAATCACCTTATTTTTCCAAATTTTATGGAAGTCATTTGGTTATCCTTTTGGATGATCTCGACCCTAGTGAGTAGCAGAATTTGGGGTTAATGGATGGGACAAGTCTTATTCTTCAGACTCACAATCCATAGGAGGAGGGTTGTAACGACCCTAGTTGGATAAATGTTTAAAGATTATAAAGTAAAACTAATTAGGGGATTAATTGTGGTAACAAGTTAATAATTAAACAAAGATGATTTAATGATCTTAATAAAGTGAGTTATTAATTAATTAAAGGATATAA
>SNQJ01S0052375.1:50408-60900 GCA_010110895.2 Picea sitchensis
GGCCTCTCACCTAATCCAATTGGCTTATTTTGTATGTTTTCATGTCAGCGCATCTTATTGTACTTCCAGGGCCGCTTTGGAGCCCTAAACAATGTTTTTTTGGCTCACCACAGTCAAACTGTAGACGGAGTCAAAGTTTGACGGCATAATGTGTATTTCTCTAAAAGACATTTCCAATGAGCTATCATGCACCTAAAACGGAGGTCGTATGCAAAAGTTACGACCCCGGGAAGTTGAGGTACCAACTTACCCATAGGGGGCCACATGACTTTTGGCATTTCACCTCCTAGGGTTAGGTTTTTGGATGTGAGCAAATCCACCAGTGAAACCACGCTCCATGTTTTCATTCACTGTTCCTTCATTCGAGCGATTTGGTCAAACCTTTCAACAGCGCCGAAGTTCACCTCCCTATGGTCGGGTACCAGTATTCAAGGTTGCTTTTGCAGTTGGATTATGGATAACAGCAATCATAAAATGCTCCCCATCCACCTCTGCTGGCAAGTATGGAAGGCTAGGAACGAAGCAATTTTTAAAGAGAGGACACCTTCCATACAAAGAATATCAAACCACTTTCTTGCTGAAGCTACAAACGCTAGCAAAATCGTAAAGGCTCTGCCCCCCTTTCGACACATTTTTGTCTTCCCTACTGACAGGACAATAGCCTGGTTCGACGGAGCCTCACAACAAGGAGGTGTTCTTTGTGGAGCCGGGGGAAAAATTGTACTAAACCCACACACCAGCATTCGATGGACCTTGAACTGCGGACAAGGAACAAACATGAATGCAGAACTTTTAGGTGCATGGGCATCTCTCGTTCTGGCAAGCCGATACACCGAAGAGTTGATACTGCTTGGAGACTCAAAACTTACTATCGACTGGTTGAATGGTCTTGTTGACTTCCAGGTAGCAGTCCTTGGTTGCTGGAAAGAGAGAACCAAAGAAGCGGCTTTGTTGTTTAGAAAACTCTCTTTCCATCACATCTTCCGAGAGAAAAACAGCGAGGTGAATACCCTTTCTAAAAAAGCTTTGCATCTTCCATCGGGCCATATCTGCTTTACAATATGGGAGGATGGCAATGAAGGACCAACCAACAAGATAAAGCTTCGATTGGTCTTTTTCAGTTTTAGTCTGAAAACCATTGAATGGAAGCCGATCATAGATGAGAATTGGAGTTGAAAGTCTTGACAGTCATGATTGATCCAAGCTTTTAACATTTCTTTCTAAGAGAGTTGCCTTCCGAGAAGACGGTCTTTATAAATTTTTATATCCTTTTGAATATAAAGAGTATTTTTCTCGTGAAAAAAAAAAGTTATGTAAATATATTATTTTTATTTCTTTATTCATTACATTGGTCGCCCCGTTCTCCTCCGTCGGTATTTGAGAATATTTTCATAATATACCATTCAATACTATGTTGTCAACTTCTCATGACAAATACTAGTATGGCTAAGAGTTTGCTTAATTAGGAAAAGAAATCCCACTTGAATTTTCTTTAAGGGAACTAATTCAAGGATGGCGTTAATTGGCATGCACGACATGTAACCTAAAATAGGAAACCGAGATAAACATCACCTTTACAATGCCTAATTGTAAAGCACCCATTGATTTGAAAGGACTTCATATAAATAATAGCAAGAATGTCATGTTGTCAACACATGGTGGCCATCTACCATGCACATTGTATTTAAGGATTTAAAAAAGTTTTAATAAATCTTTTCTAAACAAGTGAGAACTGGGAAAGTTGTTTAATATTTATTTAAAAATAATAATAAAAAGAAAACTCAATTGTAATTTGTAACATATGTTGATATTTAATATAGAGTATGATGTAATTCAATTTCATATTGTATAAGGATCTTTCACTCATGCAATAACATGGGCGTCCAACACGCTCTACGAGCCATAGGTAACTAGCTTAGTAAGACACTTATGGTCGACGACCGTTTTATTGATGATGGATTTAAGTGTACAATACATATCCTTGTTGATATGGACATCAACGAATGTTTGTTCAAATCTATGGAGTTGGTTTTCATGGAGAAAATGTATGTGCAGATCTTGGATTATGTTAACATTATTTTTTGGTTCTCTAAATGTCACTTGTATGATCATGTTTTGAAATATTGCTCGAAACTAAGAAGGTTTAGAGGAAAAAAATAAATTCCACGAGGCATGTTGTGGGGGAATGGGGGTTGCCTGCTTCTATTTTGGTGAAGGAGTAGTTGATGGAATTTGATAACCCTATTGAAATTCATCCTTAGAAGGATGTTGACCTAGGTAGTGGAGGAGATGCAATACTACTTGTTGGGGATCTCTTAATTCCCTTAATTGTTATAACTTGACCAAAGTTGGGCATCGATTTGCGTATCAAGGTAGAATTTGATTCAACGTTGGAGCTCTCTTCTCCAACACTCACTCCAGGGGATGTCGAGGTTTCCGAAAATGGCCACTTGGATGTTTCGGGTAAGTCATTTTCTTCCCCTTCATTTTCCTTCTCAAATGTTAATCCTTTGGGGGGTCTGGAAGGGCTCAAACCCAATACCCCTTGAGTGATAAAAAAAACCTCAAGGTAAGACGACTAAGATGACCAAATCACCTTATTTTTCCAAATTTTATGGAAGTCATTTGGTTATCCTTTTGGATGATCTCAACCCTAGTGAGTAGCAGAATTTGGGGTTAATGGATGGGACAAGTCTTATTCTTCAGACTCACAATCCATAGGAGGAGGGCACTATCTTTTATGTCCCAAGAAAGGATAGTTTCTCGAGTTAATTATTTTGTGGGGTTTATGTTAGGTATGTGTTATATTCTTTGCATGGTTAGAACTAGTGTCTACGTTGCGTTGGGCACGGGGGGGTAAGAGGGGGGTGGAGCACCCCATTTCTCAGGGGGTTGCAAGGGTACGAGAGCAGCACCCGCGAAAATTTTGGCTTTGGCAGTTTTTTGAGTCCATTTTTGGGCGGTTTTTCAGCACATGGTTTTCTATTTTCGGTTAAGGAATTAGGGTTGTTGACTAATTCAGGTTATTGAATTAGGGTTTTGGATGCTACAGGATCCTATATGTATATTTTATTGTAAACAATGTATGATGTGAATGAATATAGAATATGTTGGTTTTCTCGATTTGGGTTTCCAAGGGAAAAATCCCTGTGTAATGTGTGTATTTCCCATTGTATATTGTTTGTTCTTTTATTGAAAATTTGTTTGCAGTAAATAATTGTACAAGGTTAAAATATACAGTTTAGGTTTGGATGTGGTAGTCGAAAGTGGTGACCTCTCAGTTGGCAGGTCATCAACCATCAAACGGTCTCAAGAGAAAGCTATCATTGACATTAAACAAGGAAAAGAAAATTTATTCACTATGGTCCTTAGAGCAAGACGAGCCCTGTCGACGATTTCCCCATGAAGATCCTATCTATGAACATTCGAGGCCTAAGGGGACGGGCCAAACGTTTATCCCTTAGAATATTAGTTGACCTAGAACATCCTGAGATTTTTTTGTTGCAAGAAACAATGGGGAAAGGGGTTGTTTGATCCCTGATCTAAAAAACTGTTGAAGGGTTGGGATTTATTAGCCCTAGATTCTGAGGGTTTGTTAGGGGGTATCATCATGAGATGGAATAATAATGTAGTTTTAACTAATTCTTTCTCTATTACTTGAGGTTTATTTACAATTTTTTTCAGCAAGAGTTTGGGATACTCCCTATCCATCCTCATTGTATATGATCTGTATGAGGGGAGATAGATGTTCAAGAACAATATTTCTTCCTATCAATGAATCAAGTATAATAACCAGGTTATTAGCGGTGATCTTAATCTGACTGTAATCAACATAGAAGGGACACTTTACCCGGTACCCTGAGTTCTGGGGAAAGGGAGATGAAGATGTGGAACAACATTGGTATTTATGTCAAGATATATGGAGGTCTAGAGAAACTCCATAAGCATCTAAGTTGCTTGAATTCCAAACCATGCTGAGAGGCAGAGATCTTAGGTGGTATATTCAATTTGTAGACCTTCCAACGGGGGGGGGGACCTCCTACTCTAGTTGATGTTAGGATGAGTGCATGTGGTGGAGGACTCTCTGGCTACTCTACACACTAAGCTACAATCTACATAATATAATACTGGCATAGATACATGTAACTTGTCATGTTCAAAAATCTAACTCTCTTTTTCCCTCACTCCTTAGCTCTTGACTTCACAGGGGACTGCCTCTCTCCTTAGCTCTTGAATTCTATAGGGACAGTGCCATGGATGACAAGATTGCAAATGTTTTTCGAACACAGTTTGATTCTTCCAGTTGGGTGGATATAGATCCAATCAAACTAAGTCCTACTTGGGTAAACAATATATTTGGTCATGATGCAGTTGCAAAAAGATTGGATCATTTCCTGGTTCAAGATACTCTCCTTCAGAAGGTGGAAAATTACAAATCCTGGGTAGGCACTACCAGAGCCTCTAATCACTTCCCCATTTGGTCAGAATTTGTTTCATGGGATTCTAAGTTAGGGCCCCCATTCAAATATAACTCCAGCTAGTCTACGGAGGAGGAATTTCAATCCATTGTAAAGGACAATTGGATGATTTCTCTCTTGATAATAATTCATCGACCTGTGACAAATTCTCTTCATCACTAAAACTTGTAAAGGAGAAAATGGCAACCTAAGAGAGGTAGAGGTTTAGGAACAAAGACACAAAGATTTTCGAGGTTTAGGAATATGATCACTAAAGAGAGTCTGTGGAGAAGGATTTTAATTCAAAAGTACATCTCTCCTGGTATAGTGATGGATTAGATTAGGAGGGAAAGGAAAAGCATCCATAATGTTTCAAACCAATGGAAATCTTTGACCTTCGATTTCCTTATGATTGGCTCCTTCCTAGCCTTGAAAGTTGGCAATGGGTCACAAGTCATAGTGGGTGTTGATGTTATAATAGGTTGTGACAAAAGTATATTTCTTCCTGAAGAGTTGATTTACTATTCTCAAATGACTAGGAAAGTTACATTAAATTCAATGTCAACAATCTCCACCATCTAGTCACAAGGTTGGTTGAGTGTTGTTGATTTAAATTTTATAAGTGAGTGGGCTAGTGATTGGAATAACTACATAGACACTTTTTATAGGGCACATATTAGACTTGGTCCACTTGAGGATGAACTTATTTGGGGGATAAATATGGTTGGAGGTGGTTATTCATCTAAATAGACCCTATTTGGTCCAGGGATAAATGATGAAGCTTTGTGGTGGAAGAAAATTTGGAAAGTCAAAGCTCCTCCAAAACCAATTTTATTTATGTGGCTTACTCTTAATAATAAGGTACCGACCTAGGAGAGTTTAAGGAAAATAAACAAGGAGGGGCCTGGTATTTCTTTTCTTTATAGGAGCAGTAAGGAAACAAGTGTGCATATTTTTATGTCTTGTGCTTATTCTCAGCAGATTTGGAGGGATATTGAAGCTCACTTCTCACAAGCTTATGGAACAAGGATACTATAGAATGATGTTTCTTTAGATGGTTCTCTAACACAAACTTGAAGCCTTTTTGGGCACTTCCTTTCGTGGTCCTTTGGGGAACCTGGTTGGCATGTAACTAATTTTTATTTGAAGAAAGATTTGTTCCATATTTTAAAACATTTTCTCAGGTCTTTCGTTCACTCTCATATTATAAGAATGATATTGTTCAAAATCCACCAAGGCTTGTGGGAGAGCTCAGGGTGGACAAGTCCAGGCCATGGTGTTTTTTTGATGGTGCATGTTAGGATACTATCAGTGGATGTGGTTTTGTAAATTACATTTTTCTGATCACCATTTCTTTCATCTTAAAGAAAATGTAGAGAGGGGTACTATCAATGAGTTTATGTCTCTCTTCCTAGTTTTAAAGTTATCACTACATTGGGGATACGATACTCTTTAAATATATGGAGATTATAGATTGGTCGTCAACCATGTATCTGGCAATTTCCAATTACATAATATCGACTAATCTTCGTGGGATCACTAACTTATTTGGTCAGATTGAATGTTCCCATATCTTCAGGGAATTGAACCAAACAATGAACAATCTCTCTAAGGAAGGCATTATGTTACCTAAAAATCAAATCATACTATTGGAATTTGATTATGGGAAAGAACTTGTTCGTAGTGAATTCATGCTTTAGGACTTTTAAGAATGTTATTACACTGTAATATGTCAATTTTAATTGCTAAGTCTTTATCTTTGTAACTTTTGGTATGGATTGTTTTGGACTTTCACTATAGAGGGAGTATCTTAGTGAAGACACTACTACARGGACTATTAGGTCTAGTTGATTGATTACTCTAAGTTCCTATAATTGGAGGATCAATTTTGATTATACTGATGTTTTCACCTTGAATATAAATACATTTATACATATTATTCTATTTATTTACATGGTTATTTGAATTTTTATTAAKAAATTGATTTATCTTATTTTATTTATCACTTTAAMATATGAATTTTAAATTAAAACTCATTTTTATTAAAATTTATAACTTTATGGTTAACTTATATGAAATGTATTCATATCATATCCTTTAAAATATTATAATATGAAATTCATTTTAAAAGCATCATGAAATACAATTTTAAAGTACATTTTTAAGGTTTCATAGACCAATTGGTCTAAGTGCAAGTTAATCATCATCATAATAATGTATTAAAAAATATTTAAATCCCTATAAAAGATAAATCACTATGCTCTTCTATTACCAATTAAAGTTTTTTTGACTTTTATGTTAATTACTTTGACTTCTACAATGTTTTCAGTAATTAAATATCTTTTTATATTTTATTGTCCATTGAATTCAATTAAATTTAATTAGGATAGTTGAGAAAAATGATAATTATCATCCCAACCAAGTTCAATTACTTTCTCATTTTGTAAATAAAGAAAACTTAAAACAGTCCTTTGTTATTTGTTCTTATTTATACAAAGTAACTATTCAAAATAACTTTGACAAAATTATTATTTATCAAAAAAATTATAATAAAACTCCACATAGTTTCCAGAATTTTACAATAAATTTTAACGATATGAGTCTCTATTCCAACCAACCCTAAAATAATTACTTAATATACTTAAATCTCCCAAGAATACTCCATATATTTTAAGAATCCTAGTGCCATAAACCTCAACCTAGAGCTAGATTCCGAACATTTCACAAATACAACTATTAAACCTTTCCATTAAAAAATAAATTACAAAAAACTTTATATATTTTTAAAAATAATATTTTAAAATGACGTTTTAATGTTATTATACATGTTTATGGTCAAGCCACACCAAATTGGTGTATGAGACAAGGGACCCCTCTCCGTCCCACACCAAATTGGTGTATGAGACAAGGGACCCTCCTCCTGGTCAAGCAACACCAAATTGGTGTATGAGACAAGGGACCCGCCTCCGCCCCACACCAAATTGGTGTATGAGACAAGGGACCCCCCTTCGCCCAGCAATTTGACTGGTAAAGTCTACGGAGGTATAAATACCCTACCCCCCTCTAGATTTGAACTTGTGACCTCTTAAGAGGAAACACATGTTCTTAACCATAAGACCCACTCAGGCTGTAATCGCTTAGGAATCAATTTTCTTTAACTTTTAATTAGTTGTTTGTGATGGTACATAACTTTTTAACTTTTAAAATTTTTCTTTTATTAATTTTTTTTTTTTAAATAAAAAATATTTTTTATTTTATGAAAATTGAAATTCTTAATTTTCTATTGGTTGAAAAGAGTGATGTGATTATTTTTTTTATGTGGTTTTAATAGGTATTGTAAGATTTAAATATTTAATTAAAAAGTTAAAAATTCAAAAATCCCTCCAAATGCTACATAGCCATCACTTAAATTTGTCATTTAATGTGAGCATTCTTGATGTAAAAGATAATCTATTTATGTTCCATTAATTTATGCTTTAGTACTTCATTGATTTGATAGTACTTCTTACTTTAGCCTTGCCATTTAATGCGGTACTTCTTACTATTTATTCTTTTTTTCAATAATGAAAATTTGCTTCAAAATTATATTAGTGATATAATTTTTTACATCGTAGTACACTTCAATACAAAGATTGAAGTCCAAGATACAAAAGCTTTCAATGAGGCATGAAAAAGAAACATAGCCTCCTTACATGTAGATCATTTATAACCTTCTAATCAATCCGGAACTGGTAAGGAAAAGGTTCTATAATAACCCATCTCAAAAAAGAGGATATTCTTATCCACATACATCAAATTGTATCTTTGCACAAAACACAATACTAATATATATAATAGAACTCCTTTGGCCCTTCAATCCCCCCTATACCAACGAACAAAGGAGATATGTCCTTTTGGTTCTCGTAAAGCTTGCTTGGAAAGAATCAGCTTCAGTATTGAAGTGCCTGTAAACATGGTGAAAAGTGATATTCTGGAACTTTTTGACAAGGATCAGGATCATGTTTTTCCATCCTTCTAGGGCACTTACCTGAAGTCTGCTCTTACTCGAGAGCCAATCTATTATCACCCTGGAATCTCCCATAACCTGGATGTTGTGATAAGGCATCAGATCTGCAATCACTAGTGTGGCCCATGCAACAATTAATTCCACCATGGAATTTGATCCACTTCCATAGTTAAACATCCATCTGATAATAATAGAATCTTGAGCTTTTATAATACCTCCCGCCCCAACAATAGTTCCATTAACCTGTGAAGCCCCATCAAACCACACAAAAGCATCCCCCACCTAAAAAGATATATGGATAGCCTTTGGAGGTTTATCTTTCACAACCTTTGGAGGTTTATCTTTCACAACCTTTGGAGGTTTATCTTTCACCAGTCCTGAGGAGCAATTTTGAATAGCCATGGCTTTGGTGAAAACTGCTTGGATCGATGGCTTGTGATTTTCAAAAGCAGTTGTATTCCACTCTATCCAAATAAACCAGCACAGGTGCACAACCAAAGTGAAAGAAGAGTAATTGATCTCAAAACATGACTTAAAGCAATATGCCATTGTATTCCCCACCCAATTTTGATTATGGTTTAAATTTGTAAATTTATTCTTTAAAATTGTAAATTTTAATTGTATAGATAAATTTAGCTCTCTCCAAAATTTACATTGAAAAAATAACTTCTCACTTCCCCTTGATTTCAATTGTATAGATAAATTTAGTTCTCTCAAAAATATATATTGAAAAAAAAAACTTCTCACTTTGCACTTTTGTTATCCAATCTATTCTTTTTTATATGCAATTTCATTAACAAAATCAATTGTTACTCTATTTCCATCATTTTTATGAGTTTAACCTCTAATTGTTTTTACAAAATAACAAGAAAAACATGGCCAAATAGCCATGGGAGTCTATAAATTTCTTCAAACATTAAGATTCACAAATCACTAAAAATAATAGTAAGACATGGACCAAAGTCTTCATCTTGTTGTGAAATCTATCATTTAAATTTTTCAATATTTTTACCAAGTTCTACTACTTGTGTACTTTAAATATTTTTACTACTTGTGTACTTTAAATATTTTTACCAAGTTTCATGAAATTTAATTATATATTAAAAAAATCTCCAACTAATTAACATCACATCCTAACAACATTTAGATGTGTGGACCATGTACTTCTTACCAAAAGAAGAACTTGATAATTAACATTTTGGTGTTTTCTACCATTTCACACAACTACAAATTTGACAACTCAAATTTTTCTTGTATAAATGGATTAGACAATTTTGAAAATAATTACAACATTCATATAACTTAACATTTTAAAATTATAATTTTATTAAAAAATAATTTTAAATATTTTAAATGAAAAACTTATATAACCTTAATTTCAAATCCAACATTATATTTCATTTATGTTACTTATAAACAATACATATTTTCAATGGAAATGTCCTACCCTCCTCAAAAGTACAAGTGAATTTTAAATATACTACTTTAAAAATAACACATTTATACATAAATAGATATTAATTAAAAATTATAAACAAATAATAAATTATTACAAGTTTTAAGTGTTTTATAATTGTTTTAACTATTAATTTTAAATTACATACAATTACAATAATTACTTTAATTATTAGTTTTAAATTACATACAACTATTATATTAAAATATTAAAAAACAAATATAAACAACCTTAATTTTTAAATTTTTTATATTAAAATATTAAAAAACAAATATAAACAACCTTCAATTTTTATTTATTTTTAATAAACATAGTCCACAACAAAATGATTGACACAAACTCCAAAAACAACAAAATGATTGACACAAAATCCAAAACATTTAAATAAATAATCATTTAGGGAAAATCCAAAAGTTGTGTACTTACCTTAACCATCATTTTTCATATCACGGTATTGTACTTCGAACACGGTCCTATAAGGAAGATTTTACTTGGGAGGTGTGTAAAGTGTTATGAGCATTCTCTTGAAATGCTACGGTTGCAACTGCAAATATATATTGAAGTTATGATTGA
>SNQJ01S0052376.1:13745-24799 GCA_010110895.2 Picea sitchensis
AAAAAAATGATTTCTATCTTTAAGGTATTTGATTTAGAAAACTCTTTGAAAACATCATTTCACCGTACATAAAAATCCATACATAAAGATTTGAATTAAAGTGAAACGCTACTGATACCTAAATTTTTGATAATATTCTTTTCAAATTTATAATTAAAAAAGTTTACTCCAACCTAACTTTTTAACTTTATGCACGTACCTTTTGAACTCTATGCACGCGTTACTTAAACCCAAACGGTGACATTAAATGATGATCGATAGCATTTATCGCTAAACATCATTCTCGTTCTCAAGCACGAAGGAAAGCATGGAAAAGCGAGATAAGAGTCCAGTTGCGGCTCGCCACCCCGTGAGAAAACACTACCGAGGAGTTCGGCAGAGGCAATGGGGCAAATGGGTATCTGAGATTCGCCTCCCTCGGAATCGAACACGTCTCTGGCTCGGCACGTTTGAAACCGCAGAAGCAGCGGCACTAGCATATGACCGAGCTGCTTACAGATGGCGGGGTGAGTGCGCTCGGCTTAATTTCCCCCATTTGTTCTCAAAAAAGTACCAGAATTCCTATGCCAGTTCCACTAATGGCAGGATTTCTCGCCTTTCTTGTGAAAAACCTGATCAGGAATATGCACATAACGGTGACCCAGTTCGGATAACTGGATACAACGGCGACCCAGTTCAGATAAATGCATATAAGAGTGACCCAGTTCGGATAACTGCATATAATGGTGACCCAGTTGGCAATAGCGGTAGTTTAGCGGAATCCGAACTTGAAAGCTCTAGCAGCCATGAATCCTCTCATGCCAAAGTTGAGAGATTTATATGGGAGGAGGAGGATGAAAACTGGTTGAACAATCTGCCAGTTTTGGAGGCAGACATGACATGGGATGTTCTTAGTGGATGTTCAGACCTTGACACTGAAGGCAATCAGACTCGAACTCGTGCATTGCAGACTGAAAATGCATGTCGCACCTCTGGTAAGTTTGAATTGCAAGGTGTCTGGCTGGATTATTGCTATGAATGAGTAAAAACTCCAGCCTTAGAATTTGGCAATTCATTCAATTAAATAGCCATGAACCCATTTATCAGCTGCATCCATTGATTCCCTGGGACTTTTTTCAAGGAAAATCCTAAGCTGATAGACTGTAATGATAGAGAATTCATAACTGGCTAGTATGCACCTCCCTCCTCTCCCAAGCCAGGGTGAGAACATGGGTGGGTACTTAACACAGAGTTAGTTGAGAACGTGGGCGCCATACATGGAATTGTCCAATTATGTTACATGTGGTTCCATATATGGAATTATGTTTTATCTTTCACCAAAGTTTTTCAGAACTTGTACCTGATATAACAACATTTTCATTTTCAGGACTTGTACCTGATCCAACAACATTTTCATTTTTTAGCAGGTTTATGGAACCTTGCAAATTATGTGTCCTATGTATATAGACTTTTTTTCTTTGCTATATTCAATTTGGCTGGCATGTCAGTGCTAAAACATATCTCCATGCTCATTAGACACCCAGTTGTCACCCAAATATTGCTCATGGCATTGGAAGTGCTTATATGTCTGTTAATGTTTTTTAATAGTGATCTCCTTGAGAGCTTCAAGGACATTGGCATTTGTGAGACCAATGTAAATAGACTAGGGGCTATTCAATCAAGCAGTTAAATTAATATGAAGTTGGAACTGATAGAGAGCAGTTTCTACAGGGAAATAATTTCTACACTAAGGCAAGGGTTGTTGAAGTTCAGAATAACTGACAGCGAGTAGTTTTTACAGAATTCTTTGAAGAAGATCAAAGAATTCCTTCACTAAGGCAATGGCTATTGAAGTTCAGAGTAGTTGGGGAATTAAGAGCAGGCAGATGATTATAGACAAGAGAGGAAGAAAAAAATCAAGAGCCAACCAATCCAAACAAACTGATCCAAAGTGAAGAATTACTCTCAATTTTAGCAAAGGAATCAAATAAGTCACCAGTCAAACGCCCATGAGAAGTTAGGCACGCGCAACAAAGAATGAGCTAATCGCTCAGCAATCAAACATGAGAGAATAACCATTCAAGATGGTGATACAGTTGAATACCATTTGTTGTTTATAGTGATATCATGCAGAATCTTAATATTCAAACAACTCAACTCATTTTGGATATGATGTAACTACAAGATTTTTGGTTTGAAAAGAAATCGCCTTTTGAAATGGCCCTTGCTGAGCTCTTTGGGATATATGATGTAACTACAAGATTTTTGGTTTGAAAAGAAATCGCCTTTTGAAATGGCCCTTGCTGAGCTCTTTGGGATATGATGTAACTACAAGATTTTGGTCCGAAAAGAAATTGCCTTTTGGAATGCTCTTTGGTTGTTATTGTTGACTTTTTAAAATAAAAATATTATTATGATATTCTGCTTTTTGTTTTATGTTATTATTTTATTTTTTCACAGCAATATAATTGCATGAATGGATTCAACTTCTTCAGAAATTGTGTTTTTGAATTATGGATATGGTTTTATGTTTTCCATTTATACAATTATATTGCTTGAATGGATTCAAATTTTTCAGAAATTGTGTTTTTGAATGCATGGATATGGATTTAACTTTCTCAGAAATTGTGTTTTTGAATGTATGAATATGGTTTTATAATTGTATGAATGGATTCAACTTTCTCAGAAATTGTGTTTTTGAATGTATGAATATGGTTTTATAATTGTATGAATGGATTCAACTTTCTCAAAAATTGTGTTATTAAATGCATGAATAGATTCAGCTTCTTCAAAAATTCCAGAATACCTAAAATCCTGTTTTCCTATTTCTGAATACCTAAAATCCTGTTTTCCTGTTTTTGAATGTATGAATAGATTCAGTTCCCTTAGAAATCTCAAAACACCTAAAATATGTGATGTCAACCACTAAAATAAGCATAAAATTGTATGTAATAAGTATGCAATTACTATAAGAAGCATAAAATTGTATGTGTAATTTATAATAATATCTTGAATAATAAATAAATAAATGATGTTTGACAATAATTTATGTTATGATATATATGGGTATTGATTATTTTAAAAAATGTATAGCAAGTTAATATATATAAGAAATGGAAAGTTTGATATTTGGGATTTAAGAATTAAAAAAATTAAAAAATTAAGCAATTCATGTAATTCTGTTAATATAAGTAAATAGCTTGTTATTGTAGATTTTAATATATTGAATTAACAACAAAACCACTTTAAGTTAATATATAAGAAATGAAAAGTTTGATATTTGGGGTTTAAGAACTAAAAAATTAAGTAATTCTGCTAGTATAAGTAAATAGATTATTATTATAGATTTTAATATATCGACTTAACAACAAAACCACCTTATGTTAATATATATAAATGAAAAGTTTGATATTTAGATTTTGAGAACTAAAAAATTAAGTAATTCTGTTAGCAGAAGTAAATAGCTACTATTATAGATTTTAATAAATTGACTAAACAACAAAATCATCTTTTAATATATTGATTTAACAACAAAACTGTTTTATAGATTTTAATATATTGATTTATCAACAAAACCAATATATTGATTTAATAACAAACCCACCTTATAGATTGTAATATATTGACTTATCAACAAAACCACCTTTTAATATATTGACTTAACAACAAAACCACCCTCTATAACAGGAAGAGTTTTTAAGTAATTCTTGTAATTTTTTTAACATAAGTAAATAGCCTACTATTATAGGTTTTAATATATTGACTTAAGAACAAAATCACCTTATATAACATGAAGAGCTTGGGATTTTAGAGGAAGACATGTCCGTTGAGAGCTTATTGCTTTATGTTTGAGTGATGATTGAGTTTCAAATCTGTGTTTTCATATGCCATCTCTAGAACTTGTTGAGTTGTTTCTTCGTTTTTTATTGTCACTTTGATAGACCTAATAGAGGCCTTTAGATAGGAAGCCAAGGAGTAACATGAAGAGCTTGGGATTTTAAAGGAAGACATGTCTGTTGAGAGCTTCTTGTTTTATATGAGTGATGATAGAGTTCCAAATCTGTGTTTTCATATGCCATCTCTTGGAACTTGTTGAATTGTTTCTTTGTCTTTGATTGCCAATTTGATAGACCCAATAAAGGCCCTTGGATAGGAAGCCAAGGAGTAACATGAGGATCTTGGGCTTTTAAAGGAAGACATGTCCGTTGAGAGCTTCTTGCTTTATATTTGAGTGATGATTGAGTTCCAAATCTGTGTTTTCATATGCCATCTCTCTTGGAACTTGTTGAATTATTTCTTTGTCTTTGATTGTCACTTTGATAGACCCAATAGAGGCCCTTGGATAGGAAGCTAAGGAGTGAGCATTCCTAGCAAGTCCAAGAACCAATTTATAAATCATATTATGGTTTATTGCCAACTTTTCAATTCACTAACCTTGGCTATCCATAATTGTTGTTAATTTTGCATTCTTGATTCTCTAAGACTATAATTGAGAAATTGTCCTACAATTAACGTGATCAAATGCAACCTGTAAGTTCTCCATTTGTTGAGTATTTCATCTCTAAACCTAGTGTAGGTCGGAGATTTTGCATGAAATGCATTTTTTGGATTACCTATGGCCCTCCATGCTAAACACAATCAAGAAATTCAACTTGAACTAGGAGGAGCATCAAACACGAACTAGATAAAGGGAATTTGAAGGAAAAACCAACATATGAGCCAAAAACAAATCAAGAAGAGGCCACTATAATAGGGGCCAAACATAACCCAAAGCATTGAGCCTTGACTAGATTGAGAGACGAGGCAAGCAAAGACCTTACCAAGATGTTCGAGAAGAGACTCCAACAAAACCAAAGGAAACCTTTGATAAAATCCCACATGTGATGTGTGTTAACATTCTTTAAAACCTAAAAGGCCTTCCCATTGTGGTGCTTGGTGTAATGAGGAGGGGGTACGAAGGGAGGATCTGAGTTAATACTCGTCTCATTTGCCTTAATGCACATTGCCACTTGCCCATCAACTTCAATTGCATGCCAATTCTAATGTTTGGATGCAATATTTCATGGGAGGTGAATGAGAGAAGGAACCCCCACCATTTTGAGTTAGTGTTCACATAATCAAAACTATTGGCCACTCTGATTCTAAGGATTATGTTGGGGAGATTAAAGTCTTGTGAAAATGATTGATTTTTCATTTTGCGAATTATGATAGGGGAATCTTTGATTGCTATAAGGATTTAATCCCCTTTGTCTTCAGGATATTCAAACCTTGATACAAGGACGAAGCTTCTTTGTCTTCAGGATATTCAAACCTTGATACAAGGACGAAGCTTCTACTTGATTATTAGTAGATTCACCTAACCCTCAAATATAATTTAGTTCACAATTTCTCTTTAGGACTTTCTTGAACCTTCTACTTGATTATTAGTAGATTCACCTAACCCCCAAGTATAATTTAGTTCACAATTTCTCTCTAGGACTTTCTTGAACTTCTTGTCAATTATGGTTGAGGCTCCTCCCAAAAGCAATGTGCCATCAATAAGTTGAGAATGGATGATTTCTTTAACACCTTTGATAATAAGAATTCCTTACAGATTATTAGCAATCTTCTCCTGCTCAAGTCTTCTACTTAATGATTCTGCCATAATTATATAAAGAAGAGGTGATAGAGGATAGCCTTGTTTGAGACCTCATTTGCAATGAAATAAGGGAGCTGGCATGCCATTCACTAAAGGGGCGATCCAAGGGATTCCTATGCATGCTTTGATCTGGTGAATAATATATTTAGCAAAGCCATACTTGCACAATACATTAAACAAAAAGGAGTGCCGGACTTTGTCAAAGGCATTGGTGATATCCATTTTGATCATCATTCATTTTTCTTTGTTCTTCTTGCTGGAATGGACCGCCTCTTGCATAAGCAAGATATTGTCAGTTATTTTCCTCTTTTGCATGAAGCCCCCTTGATTTTTCGAGATAAAATTTGGAAGAATATTTTTAATGTGATTTGCAAAAAATTGCATTAGAATGTTGTATACAACATTGCATAGGAAAATGGGTCTAAATCTTCAAAAAGTTGTGGGTCGATTTTTCTTTGTAATTAAATTGATAAATGAATAATTCATCCCACTCCAATTTTTATTTTTCTTTTCCACTGATTTATCATGTGATAGGGATCATGTTTTATAATGCTCTAGCAAACATGGGATAATTGAATGGAAAATCCATCTCTTCCTGTTGTTTTTTGGCTTTAACCCCCAAATTGCTTCCATCACTTATTCTTCTATTATTTCTTACCCAAGCTCAATATAACTTCCTTAGTAATCAAACAAGGGATTCCTTCCTTGTAACATTTCCTCTTTAGAATTTGGATCAACGTCTTCTTTCGAGTAATTTTTTTTGAAGTGATTGAACACTTCTTCTTTAATGGACTCAAATTCCATAAGCCACTCTTCATTTTCTTTTAGTATCTCTTTCATAGTATTTTTTTCAAAGTCTTTCCCTTGCTTGCTTTGGAAAAAGGAGGTATTTTATCCCTAGATTGAAGCCATAAACTTCTAGATTGCAACCTCCATCATTGTTGTTCTCTTCGATTTCCCTGATAAAGCTTGTCGCATAAATCCATTTCCTCTAAAATGTTTTGGCATGAGACTTCTTCCTCCATTATATATTGCAATCTACTCAATGGATCTTAGATTTCCTTCTTTTTTTTTCTACTGAAGGAGGCAAGGAAAATATGCAAGCTTTGCCCAATTTTTCAACTTAAATTTGACCTTCCCGAGTTTAGTTTGCCACACAAAAGTGGAGGAACCCTAAATGAAGATGTTTCATGCCTCCATAGTGATGTCTTTGAATTTTGATTCTTGCAACCAAAGAGGATTAAAATAGAGCGTAGTTTAAACATTCTACTTTTTGGCTCTTTTTCGATGATTTTTTTCGTTTGATTTTGCCCAAAATCCAGTGAGGAATGGTTGGATCCGCAGATTTGAGTGGATAAGTTTGTATAATCATAGTGCCCTGGGGGTTTTTCAACATGTTGAATCCATTTATGCATTTAGAAATGAAATTTAAACAACAAAAAATAACGATTTTATCCAGATTTACATCGCCATATTTCGTCCAAAAAAATCCAAAAGATAAAACATTTAACCAACACCTTAAAATAGAATGGAATAGGCCCAATATTTTTCCATAAATGGAAAAATAAAGATAGGCTTGTGATATAAAACATCAAATGAAATAATATGGAAGGAAATTAATACATTTTCTAGCAAAAATTCATTGTGATCCATTCACATTTTGAACAAATCCCTCACTATAATGCTTTCACCCTATTTGCTAGATAATATCATATTGGATTCTCATACTACTATACTATTTTTATCCTAGATCATAGATGGATCTAAATATAAATGTTAATGGATTATAAAATGAAAGATTATGATTCTTAGCAATTTATTATTATTATCAAAGTAATAATTTATTGAAAAATAAATAATGTTTTATAATAATTTATGTGATGATAAATAGAGACAATAAAAGATTATAAGATGAAATATTATGATTTTTATTGATTAATTATTATTATTATAATTATTATTAAGTAACATTTTTATACACATTTTATGTATATTACATTGCATCTTCCTTCAAGAATGATTTATCCTCAAAGCATTCCCAAGGAGAGTTACCTCGGGTGATGCCTTCTTCTTGACACGTCCTCTTTGATACTTTTGGTTGCCGTGAATCATGCGAGTTTTGGATTTGAGTTTGAATGCTTGCAAAGTTTGTTTGTAATGTGATTATAATTCTTCTATTTCATATTTTAAGGAGGTGTCATGATGTCATGAGGTCTTCTTAGATGACTTTGGTATATAAATTGGTTTTGTTTGAATTTTTTTTTTTTTTCCATTGGTTGCAATAGATCTTCATTGTAATATAAGGTTCCCGACCTATATATATTTTAATTCTTCTCTTGTCACTTGAATTTCATGAATTTTTCTTGTAGATTTGTGGTTTAAGTATTTAAATTCATCAATAATTATGTGCCTAATTCCATATCCATGTCATTGAGTGGTAGAGCGTAAATCTTGTTTGTAGTTACAAATTTTGTATTCATATAAAAACCTTTTCCCTCTCTTTTGACTTCTTGTCAATCTATAATTTTAACATTGAATTTTTTTTTGCTCATATACAAAAAGGTTTAGTGTTTTGGCAAATTAACATCTATAAAATTGTATGTATTTCCAAAATCAACTAGAACTTCTATTTTTTTTTATGATTCCTTTGAGTTTTAGGGTCTTGGATTCCATTCTTCCCATTAATGTAAGAAGAAAGATTTTTGGGTTTTTTTGTTCTTAGAGTTATGGATCTTATTGACCTTCCTTAAATGATGTGGAATATATTTCACTATAGGTACTTTTGTGTCTTTTTTTTTTTTACTTNTTTTTTTCCATTGGTTGCAATAGATCTTCATTGTAATATAAGGTTCCCGACCTATATATATTTTAATTCTTCTCTTGTCACTTGAATTTCATGAATTTTTCTTGTAGATTTGTGGTTTAAGTATTTAAATTCATCAATAATTAGGTGCCTAATTCCATATCCATGTCATTGAGTGGTAGAGCGTAAATCTTGTTTGTAGTTCCAAATTTTGTATTCATATAAAAACCTTTTCCCTCTCTTTTGACTTCATTGAGTGGTAGAGCGTAAATCTTGTTTGTAGTTCCAAATTTTGTATTCATATAAAAATCTTTTCCCTCTCTTTTGACTTCTTGTCAATCTATAATTTTAACATTGAAATTTTTTTTGCTGATATACAAAAAGGTTTAGTGTTTTGGCAAATTAACATCTATAAAATTGTATGTATTTCCAAAATCAACTAGAACTTCTATTTTTTTTTATGATTCCTTTGAGTTTTAGGGTTTTGGATTCCATTCTTCCCATTAATGTAAGAAGAAAGATTTTTGGGTTTTTTTGTTCTTAGAGTCATGGATCTTATTGACCTTCCTTAAATGATGTGGAATATATTTCACTATAGGTACTTTTGTGTCTTTTTTTTTTTTACTTATAGCTTCCTTCTAGAGCAACATTTATTTATTTTTCCCAAGGTTCCTTGGTGCATGCGGTTGTTGTCAATAATATTTTGGGTGTGGTTTGGTCATAGTTAGATTCTAATATATATGCTTCATTAGAGGCCTCTACTTATTTTCCATTTACAATCTTATAATGATATAATTATTTTGATACACATTTGTAATGTGTGTAAGTTTTAACCTTGTACAATTATTACTGCAAAAAAATTATTAATAAAAGCAAAAAATAGACAATGACACACACACACACACACAATATACATATATTTTACCCTGGAAACCCAAACCGAGAAAATCAACAACCTGTTTAGAGACACACCTCTAATCTTCTATTCATAATGTATCTTCATTGTTTATAATACAATATATATAGGATCAAGCGGAATCCAAAACCCCTAATCCATTGAACCAAATTAGTCAACAAACATTATTCCTTAACCAAAATTAGAAAACCATCTACAAAAACCATGTTCCGAAAACTGCTAAAAATAGACGCAAAAAATGCCAAGAATATAACACATACCCAACAATCCGAGGACCATTTCTTGCCACATTTGTGACATTTGTTATCTATCTTATCTTCGAATCTTGAATTTAATTGTTTGTTTTCCTCACTCTAATGCGATGTAATATATCTAATTTTTTTTATTTTTTTCAATCTCTAGAAAGTGGCATTGATTAGAACAACTATGTTCATTTGGTGTATAGTAGCATTGATGTCAAATCTTAATCTTTTGTTCAACCATATTTGCTCCTTTATCAACAATTTTGATGTTATGTATCTTGATTTTGTTCTTTACATAATACGTTAGCCCCGTGACATATATTTGAATTAGTTGCTTTTGAGTTAGTCCTAGTACTCATGTTTCTCATATATCCAATTTTTCGGTGTATTCATCGACATCACCCTTTTGTTGTAGTAAGGTAAGCTTCTCAAATACATATTTTTCTTCCATGTATTAAAATCTTATAAAAAGTGTGTTCTAAGTGTGTCCCAACTTACAATTACATTGATCCACTAGGTTTTCCACCACATATCCCAATCATAAGCATGTCATTAAAATCTCATTGTTGCAATATTAATTTTTTGAAATCACTTTGAATTTGATGTAAATCAAAATACTCCTATACTTTGTATACCCATCCAATACTCTTTTACTCAGGGAATATTGTCACTAACTATTCGTGGGGGCTGGGTGAAGCTTCAAACTACACGGTTGAAGCCTATGCTCTACTCAAGGGTTTGAACATTGCAAAGGATCGAAATATCACCAAACTTGTAGTATTTGGAGACTCAATGATGGTGGTATTAGTGGTTGTCAAAATAACTCAATTTGGAAGCAACCTTTTCAATGGTATAATATCTCATATTATCACTATGAGCGCAAGATTCGATAAGATTAAAATACACCATGTTAATAGAGACTTGAAGTCCCTTGTTGACCATAGGGCCAAGGAAAGAGCTTAGATGTCTAAGGGGGAAATTGTGGTGAATGGGGTAAGGGGGTCCATTTCATCCCTTAACGCTCAACCTCCTTTCGTTTTGCATGCCCACGGGTTGGAAACTGGATTCTCTTGGGATTCATGTTCCCCCCCTCACACACTTAGGGATTAAATATTTTCCATGTGCAAGCCCTCATTTGTATGTGCAAGATACCAGATATATAAAATATGCAGAACATAAATAAAATGCTAGAAATAGCAGAATAACAGTGAAATATCCAACATAATCTTCACAATACACAGAAATGATATAAGAATAGCAATAGAAATAACACTTTGATTCAGAAAGCAATGTTCACAGGCCTCTTCGAGGGGGAAACCTCCAATCGAGCAACGCTCTGTTGCAATAATCTCCAAGCTAGGGTTTTCATACCCTCGACCCTTATTTATACTAAATATGTCTATTAAGAGAAGCATCTAGGGGAAGATCCTTCTAGAAGCAGAAGCTTCTATTAGGTCTTCTTACATCTGCCTTATT